>JAOXJP010211339.1:0-11870 GCA_025762735.1 Platanus orientalis
TTGTCATGCGGGCCTGAAAGCACCTGCAATGCGACACCCCCCTTGAAGGGCCACTCAGCGGGGGGGGGATCAACTCACTTTTTGGGATGTCACATCACCTCCAAAAAGTGAATTGATCCCCCCCTCTGAGTGGCCCTTGACAGGGTGTCGCAGGTGATATCAGCCTGGGGCGACCTTGTAGATGGACCATAAGCCCAATATTCTATCATTCAAACATCTGTCTCCTCAATTTACAAGTTAGTATCAACTATGAGCAACTTTTCTTGTCAACCTAGATATATGACAATAATTTGAAATTTTATTTTTGCCTTATTTACCAGACAATTATAGCTGTCTAGCCATCGGCTGAACTTAACAGGTTACGAGTAAGGGATGGGATTGATTTTGTTGTCGTTAACCAAAAGACTTAAGCCAACCTTTAACGATTGACAACAACCTTATAGCCAGAGTGAAATTAGTATTGTGACACTAAAAAGGAGTATAATGTTGGTTGAAGTCAAGTTGCTTCGGCCCGTGCCAAGTACAGGAAAATCTTGGGCCTGAACCGGCCCAATACCTGGTTAGATACTCAGATTTAACAAAAACAAAGAAAGTAAGAGGGCTGAAAAACGACCCAGTGTGCGTATTACCTGTGGCAATATATTCAGGAGCAGCATAACCGTAAGTGCCCACAACCGGCATTGGCAAGTGTGTGTCAAAATCTGAGGGCATATATGCCGCAAGCCCAAAACTTGATATTTTGGCGTTGTAATTCTGCATAAGAACAAAAGTATGGAGATCATGGTTTAAGAAATTAATTTTCCTTCATTAACCTTTTTTTCCCCTCTAAGAACTAGGTGCTGTGAATCACATGCTTACCCCATCAAGTAGGATACTGGAGGCCTTGATGTCTCTATGGATGACTTTCTTCTCCAAGGTGTGCAAGAAAGCCAGGCCTTGAGCTGCACCTATAGCAATCTTGAGGCATATACTCCATGAAAGTGGTTCGACAGCTGAACGAGCTGAACAAGGACCATGTAACAAATATAAAAAAGACAGTCCCAGTGCATGAGGCTCCCACCACAGCGGGATTTGTGGAGGGTCAGATGTACGTAGCCTTACCCCTGCAAGCAGAGAGGCTGTTTCCGTACCATGTAGCAAATGTAGTTAGCTTAATGAGCTTCTTCATCTGTGAAGAACAACCTCCTAGCATTGCACGCATGTTTTTGTGTCTCATGTTGCTTTACTAGAAAAAACGTTGGATCTTTGATCAAACAATAGTCTAAGAGCAAGTGGTAGGGAATTGTACAATTATAGTTAAAACCTATCACCAATTTTATTGTTATTTTTTTTATGTAGTTCGGCATGATTGCCTAAATTAAGGAATGGGAATTCCGAGTTCAACTAAGTGAGAAATACAAAATTGAAAAAGCCCTTATAAATCCTTTATTCTCATCTAAAATCTAGAAGAGAACCAGAGAATTCAAAGCCTGTTTTCCTGATTCATGTTTTTATCTCCTTTTCATTTTCATTTATGGAGAAACATTAAAACCCCATTAATCTTGATCCAACAGCTGAGAAACAAGGAACAACTCCTACAAGGATCCTTGTGGAACAACATTGAATCAAAAGATGTAATGGGGTAAGGACTCCTTACTTTGGAAAAGGTGGCTTGCCAAGCTTCCCTGTTGCATGAACTCATAAACAATCAAGACTTCTTCGTCCTCCCGGCAGCAACCCAGAAGCTTTATAAGGTTGGGATGAGAGAGCCTCCCTAAGATATCCACTTCCGACTGTACCAATTACAGAGAAAGCAAAATAAATAAACTGAATCAAGAAGTGTCTTTAGAATAGTAATAATTAATAATAATAATTCATCAACCATCTTAGAGGAACAAAAACCACCAAAACTGAACAAAATGCAGAATGAATACCACTAATATGAAAGTATCCACAGGCTAATAAGACATCCAATGTAATAACTTAATATCAGAACAAATGCACTCATAATCACAACAACATTAGTTTACCAAAATACAAAAAATATCAAAAGGGAATGTAAAGTTAAACCCATTTGAGTGGGCTAGCATTTGAGCATTGTAAATTATGAGAATGTGAATGAGATTTCAGGGCTAGGACTGAGGCGTGTTTGTAATGACCACTTAATTAGAGTTAGTTTTATTTATATTTTTTGGATCTTATTGAGAGAATTTATGTAATAAGGCATATGTCAATCGGAGAGAGGGTTTATTTATTAATTTTAAAAGTTTTTAGTATTTTTTTTAAAAAAATTTGGTGCATCAAGAGAGTTGACTGTAGAACAATGGTTTAGGGGTATTTTAGTTAGATAGGGTTATTTTATTATTTGGGGCTTTAAATAGGCCAATCGGCTAGACTTGTAAAAAGAAGGTGATTATGAATAAAATTTGAGATTAAAGCCACGAGTGGTGTTTAGACTTCTCCCTCTTCCTCTCATATAAGTGTTCATTCTCTCTCTTCCTCATTTCACCCGTTATTCTCTCTTTTATCTCTTTTTCTTCTTCTTTCTTAATTATTATATCTAAAATCTTGTTCTTGTTTGAAATATTTACTATTTTCTTGAATTAAAGATTTCAAAATTCATAAAGAAAAAATTTTGATTCAAATCTTAACTTGTTTCTTGATTTTAATATCTAAAAACGACATAAATTCATTCTCTTCTCTTATATTTCTTGATTTTTTCTTTAATTAATTGATTCATTTGTTACTTTCCTGAATTTATTCTCTTTTATTCCTTTCTATAATCAAGAATTACATTCTTAAATTCTTTATTTAGTCTTCTTAAATCTTCTTAATTTCTTGATTTCTTTTAAATTGAATTCTTGTTACTCTTTCTTTAATTCTTGAAGTCCCATCATTCTTCTTGTAAGATCCTAATTCTTGAGTATCCTACATCAAATTGGTATCAGAGTCAAACTTTGGCCATTTGGAAATCAAAAGAAAGAATATTTTAAAACCCTAAATTTTTTGGGTTTCTTTAAGGGGGCCTAAAACCCTTCTTCTTCTTGACGATTCAAGTCCTTTTGGCCTTAAAACCTTTTTTAAATTGTTTAGGGTTCTTTTCCATTGTTTTAGGGTTACCCTAAAATCCCTAGGGTCTTTTCAAAAGGGTTTTCTATAGCCCTAAAATTTTTGAGCAAGCCTTAAGATTCTATTTTGACTTTATATTCACCATGGTTACCAATAATACTTTGTCCTCAGTAGTTGATGACCATACCAGAGAGATTGATGCTAGCCGAAGAGACTTAGTTCAATTAAATACCACAGTGAATGCTCGGATGGACATATTAGAAACCTCTATAAATGCTAATATAGCTACCATGCAAGCACAAATAAAGAAGCTGACAACTATTATGCAGAATAAGGTATGCATTTGACAAGGCCCCAAATTCAACAGTTGAATCGTGACTCTGTACCTCTTCCATGACAGTAGACTAGTGTCCCAAACAGTGAACCATCACACCAATTTCAACATGAAATAATTCTGCCAATGTAAAAGCCTCAATTTTGATTTGTGAATCATCAAGGTCATACGCATCATGAATTGGAGAAGCATGCATGGTTGGATGATGTGATTTTGGAGGTGATCAACACCTAGATAGTTTCATGGCTAGACAATTGAAAGCTTCAATTTGTAGAAGCTAAATTAAAGGGGACGACAAGCATTTGGTGGGCATCCTACAAGCAGAGTTACTCCACCATGGGTTATGAGGATTTGACTACATGGGATGAGATGAAGCTAGCAATGAAAAAAATGATTTGAGTCATAAGACTACAAGCAAAGAGCTCATATTCAATTGAACCAACTAAGGAAAGGGAGTTTAAGTGTGGAAGAGTTCACAAGGCAGCTCCAACACGTAGCGACCCATGTTGGTTTCAAGTGAACAGATGAAGTTTTGGTGGCCATGTATCGGCAAGGATTACATCCTCAACTTTCCATGGGTTTAAGTTTCACTCACTTCCCTACTTTGAATTATGCAATACAGGTGGCATACCATATCAGTGAGAACATGAAGGACTTATCTTATAAATTGCCTATTATGGAGAGTGATTCTATAGGGGTCACAACTGGTTATTCATCTTCTAACAGGTTTATGCATCAAACCAAGACTTCTTCCCCACCTGGATCCCCATGCCAATTTTCACCATCCAGATCTAGGGGATCTGAGGGATCTACTTCCAAACCTAAGATGGACCAGTGCTTTCCTTACAAGGGCTTTGGGCACCACAAGTCTCAATGTCTTAGTAAGTTTGTAGGAATTACAAATAAGAAATCAACACAAGAGGATGATTTAGAAGAAGAAGTCTATGAACCAACTCCTTAGATGATTTCAGAAGCCGAGACATTAAAAGAAGAAGATAGAGCAAGACCTAAAAGAATTTTAGGACTTATGCATCCTATGTTTGCTCTCCAGAAGACATATCCAATGTTGGCCAAGACGAAGACAGTTGACTCTTTTCCATTGCAACCGACACCACATGATGGACCAGGGATTCTTGGGCCCCCACCCCAACTATAAGGGGTTGAGTTTTCCAAGAAGGGGAGAATTGATATAGCAACACTTCAATAGCTTGAGAAGAAATCTCCTCTTTGGAAGCCAAAGCCAATTCAAAGAGAATTTCAAGAAAAAATCTTGTTGCCCACCTAATTAGAGTTAGTTTTATTTATGTTTTTTGGGTTTTATTGAAAGAATTTATGTAATAAGGCATATGCCAATTAGAGATGGGGTTTATTTGTTAATTTTAAGAGTTTTTTGTATTTAAAAAAAAAATGGTGCATCAAGAGAGTTGATTGTACAACCATTAGTTTAGGGGTATTTTAATTAGATAGGATTATTTTATTATTTGGGGCTTTAAATACGCCAATCAGCTAGACTTGTAAAAGGAAGGTGATTATGAACAAAATTTAAGATTAAAGCCACGAGTGGTGTTTGGACTTCTCCCTCTTCCTCTCACGTAAGTGCTCATTCTCTCTTACTTTCTCCATCTTTCCCATTTCACCCATTATTCTCTTTTTCTTTTTCTTGCTTGATTATTCTTACTAAAATCTTGTTCTTGTTTGGATTATTTACTGTTTTCTTGAATTAAAGATTTCAAAATTCTTAAAGAAACAATCTTGATTCAAGTATTAATTGGTTTCTTGATTTTAAAATCTAAAAACAACAGAAATTCATTCTCTCTTTTTTTTCATTACCTTCTCTTGTTTTTCTTGATTCTTTCTTTAATTTATCAATTCCTTCTTTACTTTCCTGAATTTATTCTCTTTTATTCATTTCTTTAATCAAGAATTACACTCTTAAATTCTTTATTTAGTCTTCTTGAATCTTCCTAGTTTCTTGATTTCTTTTAAATTGAATTCTCGATACTCTTTCTTTAATTCTTGAAGTCCCATCATATTTCATGTCGAATCCTAATTCTTGGGTATCCTACATCAGTATAAGGCTTCATTAATATATAAACTCAAGAAAGTTTTTCCTCCCAAGCAGTGTGAGACTAAACTCTTATAGGTTTAGTTTCCTCATATTACATGACAAAAAAGCATAGACCAAATTAGTAATAAGACCATAAAGCTATATTTACCTTATAGGTAATTTAGCCTAATAGGTATAAAAGCATTATAAAATTTGTCTACTATATAAGAGAATTTAGTCAAACATATTCTAAAAGAGCCAATTAGAAACTTTATAGCATATATTGAAAATCAAATAGAATAACCAATTATACTTTATTGAATAAGAATTTAAAATAATCAAAATATACAACAAATCCCCCCCAAATTCAAATTCAATAACTTTAGTCTGATACTAGTGAGAAGAGTTGACATTCCTTGGTGCTGATTTTTTTGGACTTTAATTAGAACTTAGGATTTCAAAACAGGGTTTTGTAGAATCTAAGCGTGAAGACATACTTGAACCAAAAAAATTTTATGCCAACTAACCACACAAGACATCCAAACCTCAACTCTATACTATTGAAAACTCTCGTTTTGGCATGTTTTAGCCTTGCATACCACCGGATTATCATGAGTGCTCTTGAGAACTTAGCCTAAGTTCTCATAGAAGGCGTCCCCATCCCCACACTCACATAGGTGAGTCTATCAAGTTTGCACTATAACTAAAATAAACTACCTATAAAGAATATAGACTCATTAAGAGTTAAATAACTCATCATTTCACATGTTATAGTTAGCACTATCATCACCATAGAGATGGAGCACAAGTGATAGTTCTCTCTATATACTTCATAGTGACTTGTCCTTACCCATTGAACATATTTCCTAGGATCTCTAGTCACTTACGTTGTGTTACCATCATTGGTCATCTATCGTATGAGCTTAAGTCCCATCCCCTTCGATGATTTGAAAACTAATTTCCAATTTAGTGGTTTTGTTAGAGGATCTGTCAAGTTTATCTTTAACCTATCATCAATAAGCCGGCTTACTACATTGTGTCTTAGATGTATATGTCTATTTTTGCCATATAGGTCTTGTTTTGAGCTCTAGCAATAGTAGTTATGTTATCACAAATGCAATGAAACTCGTAGAACGAGTCTGGGCCATATTAGCATATCAATCAAAGGGATATGAAGCCATTTAGATTCAACTCCAGCCTTTTCTAAGACTGTAAACTCAGCTTCCATGGTGGAATGAGCTTTGAAGTCTTTTTGGATGACATCTGTTGGCACGGATTTAGTCATGCAAATAAGGGGACTCATCCATGAACTATATCAAATCAAACTAACCCTTGAACACATTATCATAAAGTGACATGATCATAGCATATGGCAATATCCATGGATAAGTATCTGCCCAAGTGAAAATTACTCATGCAGACAAAATTCTTTCACACGGATAAAATCTACCTACACGGAATCATTAAGCCTTCAAGTAAACCACTTGGAGCCAAAATGTAGTAGGTCCTAGGGTTTAGACACAAAGTCAAAACAAAGTCAAATCTAAAATCGAAATCCATCATATGGGTAAAGACAATGTTTGAGTTAAACGAGGATCGAAGAATCTAAATGAAATCAAACACTATCAAAGGAACATTTAAAGCGTTGGAGATAAGGCTTGTCATGTATATAGCCTATGGTTGTATCTGTAAAGATAGAATTAAGTTAGACGGCCATCCATCCATGGAAAAATATTATAATCAAGATAAGCTTAATTTAGTTAAAGATGAGGTTTAATCTCCAAAATTAAGGAAGAGATAGATTGCATATAGATTCGATAACTACTCACAAGCTTCCTATACATGTAAGACTTCATACACGTTTAAGGGACTTTGAATTTTCCTTCACGTCTTCAAGTTAGTATCTTCATCATTAAGCTCTAACTTACACAACTAGGCTTCAAGGGTTTAAATGAGCAAAGAATGAGATTCAGGGTTAAGATTGCGGCATGTCTGTGACGGCATGTCTGTGACATTGTCCTTAAACTTGATTTCGCGTCCCTTTTAGATCTCTTCCTCAATGCAGTGGGATGTTCACTTTTAGGCTTTAAGGTTCAGTAGCCCTCTAGTGTCTTCCCTAGGAACTTTACTACACTTGCATGCGCATAGCACAACATAATGCACGCATGCTTGCATGTGTGTTATGACATGTAGCATAACCCCAAAACATTCATACTCAATGTATGATGTTTCATCAATATATAAAATCAAGAAAGTTTTTGCTCCCAAACAATGTGGGACTAAATTTTATTTCATTTAGGTACTATTACAACCAAGGTCAAAATACAAAACCTAACTACTTGTTCACAAACAAGCTAAACAACAACACTCGATGTCTCCGGTGAATGTGAATTATTTTCGGTGTCTTCGACAGAAGCAAATAAAACACAATAGTAAAGATGAATGCAAATGAATGCAAGGTAAAATAAATATTACCACAAGATGATTGATGTTGTTATTCGCACAAAGTGGGGTACTCCTTGTTGAGTTAGTTTACCGTAGCTATAAATAAGATCTTAGCTCTAGTACTCCTTGAACTCAACCAAGTGTTAGTTTCCTCTTGTGAAAGGCTCACCACAAGTTCTCCTCAATAGTAGTAGAATGATATTCAAGAGGACAGAAAGAGAGAGATTCTTGAGTAAAATGTTAGTTATTCAAGCTCAAAACCAGTAGAATAATGAGGTTTTTCTCAATGGAGGAGACTCTCAATTTAGTAAACTTTATAACCCTCTCTAGGTAGCTTGAAGTGTTGGAGATATCTTACCCTAAAGGAAAAAAGTTCTCTTTTATAGGGGTGAGGAGCACCCACGACCTTTGAATTAGAATAACGAGCATTTCTTTAGAGCCATAGCTTTCGAAAAATAAGGTTAAACTTTTAAAAATTTTGCCTTAAAATTTGTGTTTTATTTTTAACCAAAAATGTCATCACAATCGATTGGGAGATCCCTGATTGATTACAGCTCATAATCGATTGCGGATCTCACAATCTATCTTGACTCAATATCAGGCTCACAATCAATTGTAAGATCCTTGAGCGATTGTAAGTCTGGAAGTTAGGCCAAGATCTGTATCACAACTGATTACTGCCTATGGGACCTAGCTCTCGGGAGTCTCAGATATGCACTAAGATCTAGGTCGTAATTGATTATGAGATCTGTAATCGATTGCACCGTGACCAGTTGTAAGATTCCCAATCGATTGCGACACCAAGATCTTAGGATCTTGGTTTGGGCACTTCAAGGGGGCTTATCCTTGGGCCTTATTTCCTTGGGTTTTGTGAGGAACCTACTACCATGTCTACATTGATCTTAAGGTCTTAAAAAGCTATGCAATGCATGTTTTATGCCTTTATTGGTGGGACAAGTCCGAGGTAGTCTCCAGTCTCTTCTTCAAGTCTTTGG
This sequence comes from Platanus orientalis, assembly GCA_025762735.1. Taxonomy (NCBI): domain Eukaryota; kingdom Viridiplantae; phylum Streptophyta; class Magnoliopsida; order Proteales; family Platanaceae; genus Platanus; species Platanus orientalis. Next base: position 8,870 of record JAOXJP010211339.1, read on the forward strand.
TCCTCCTTGTCTTCATGTCTTGAACTTGTGAAAGCAGAAGACACTTACAAAACATAGACCACTACACATTTTTTCCATGGGATTGACATACATCAACACCTGTCCTCCAAGACTCCATCTGTGGGTGGTGTCAATATTGGATAAGCTTAATGGGCTTAGAGAAATGATACACAATTTATGTTACACAAAGGAGGCCAAAGATAATCACAATAGCAAATATTTTGAATTAAGGTAAAGTAAGAAATCAAAATGTGTATACGAGTGCAACAACTATGTCAAACATGTATCCTTACTAAGATTCAAGTATGTTCATGCTTCAAAATATCTAAAAGAGAGTCCTAAACAAACCAAACCATACCAAATCATGCTTGTATTGTGTTACATGTTATGTGCCAAGTGACATCTACTATATGTATGCATGAGATAAGATATATATTATATGCCATTTGTCAACCCATGAGGGTCTTTGTCCAATACCGAAACCAAATACAAATGAACCCATAGAGGTATCCTATAAAACCAAACCATATATTAGGCCACTAGGGTCGTCTTCACCTATTGATGTGACTCAGTGATTAGATACCTGAAATGTCTGAACAAGTATATAGCCACTTCATCTATTGATGTGATCCGGCGATAGAGTACCTGATATGTTTGAGAAAGTATATGGCCCATTCACCTATTGATATGAGTCGGCAGTAGGGTACCTAATATACCTGAGCAAATATATAACCCCTTTGTCTATTGACATGACCTAGTCGTAGGGTACTTGAAATACCTAGGCAAGTATATAACCCTTTTGCATATTGATATACTAGAAATGTAATTCGAATGTCCCAAATCAATATGTCCAAAACCATGTTTATGTAAAGTAATAGAACTACTACATAAGTATGCCATGTATAAAATATCCATGTGTGCAAGCTCATAAATATTTTCAAAACCGAAGAGATAAACCACATGTAAAGAAGTCTACTACCAATATACAAATATAGATGTTTGTACTAATCCAAAGACAAATAAGATGCTTATGAAAGTGAGGTCGTTTCATGCCAAATACCATCAACGATAAAACCAAATAGATTAACTGCTTCCAAAGTCATATAGAAGTCCAAGTGAAATGTCTTTTAAAAGTGCCAAAGTAAACAATGCCAAAGACAACATGCTCATGCCATCAAAAGCTTCCAAATGATGCAAAACCCAACATGATGTTCCGTAGCTCTAAGATTCTAACATGTGAATCAATAGAGTCAATATAAACAGACATGGACTAACATAAGACAAATGAAATCCATCAAAGTGAACAATAAAATCATGTAGAGGGTCCCCAAAGGCATTCAAAGATATGCAAATCATGATGAACTAATCACCTAACAATTTATCAAATAGGTAGAGTACAAAAAATTAGAGATTTCAAAGGAAATAAAAAAGGTAACCCAAGATACACCCCATAGAACCTTCCAATCATATGAATCCAACTCCAAAGCCTTTTTAAATAGAATAGAGATTATCAATCTCACTCCACAAAGATACCAACACCATGAAAATAGCTCCATTATCCAAGAAATCATAAAAACAATGTAGAGAGTCCTTCCTAACATGCTCAATCAAAGGCAATTAAATTCAACTTAAGGAAATCAACATTATCAAGAAGAATAGAGGTGGATCCATCAAAACAAATCCTATTATCTACACATCTAAGAACCTAGAAAAGGAAAGTGTGCATAAAATGCATATCCACTCACCCAAGTCTGATATTCCTTGATTTGAAGGGAATCCTCTTCCAACACTTTCTTGTCTTTGCCCAACATTTCTTCTTCTAAGAGTAAACAAAAGATTTCATGGTTAAAATCCATAAACAAAGTTAAGAAACTATAAACAACACCTAGTTTAGGCTAGATCTAGGTTCTAGCAACTTACAAACACTTAGAGAAGATGAAGCCGACCTCTTCTCCCAAGTTTTTTCCAAAGTACCTCTTTCCTCCACCAAATCCTTTCTCTTATGTCATTCTAACCTAGTTTGGGCCAAAATGAGGTAACATAACCATTATAGTACGAAACTACCCTCCCCCTAGAAGATTCCATATGAAATAGGGAAAGAATCCCCATCTTTTTTGAAATATGGGGATGTGTGACTGGTCCCCTCGACTCGCGACTGGTCGCAGGTGGGGTGTGACCAGTCATGAGTTCTTGCAACTGCTCGTAGGGTGTGCCTACGACCACTCACACTGTGTGAGTTTACAAAATTCCAGAAACTTCACATTTCTAGTTTTTGGCTGTGACTACTCGCAGTACCCCACTACAATTGGTACCCCCATTTGGGGACCCTTCACAGTTCTTAGACTTTTTCCAACTTTGACCATATGTGAGAAAAATGACCTTAACTTTATCTAGAAAACTCTGATTCGCTCACCATTTGAAACATTGAAAAGTAGACTCGTGGACCTTACTAATGGTGTATGGTTTACACTTTAATTCTCTCAAGATCAGTACAATTTTTCCATGAATTTACCCCAATTATGTTCTTGGGATGACTTTAAGACTTGTCGAGTTTGTGACCTATCATTGTTTCCTTCCTTCTAATTCATTTAATTTAGGTACCAAATGCTACCATAGCTTTTTTTTAAATGTTTAAGGATAATTTTACCCTTGACCATGCATAATTACATTTTTACCCTACTAATGCATTACGAGGTGTTACATCTCCTCTCGTATATGACTACAAAATCTATGCAATGTTGTAAAAAAGAATTTTTTTTGTGTGTACAAAGTCCAGTACACCCCAAACTCTCAACAACACATGTCTTTGGTTGTACACCATTTAGGTATACAGTGGTTGTCGCTTGATTTAATGGGAAGTCGCCCAAGTCACGACTCCGACTTCTCCACCACTATCTCCAAAGACATACACAAACGTGGTTAATAAAGGAAGATTACCGTTCTTGAACATAAAAATTAGTAAAGTTCATTGATCAATCACATATTTAAATATGTTTTCCCA
>JAOXJP010211350.1:0-11870 GCA_025762735.1 Platanus orientalis
CACTTGCACCTTGCGATCAAGGATCATAACGGGTTGCTCATCATATGATAAATCATCTGAATGTCCACCGGGATTATTCCAACACATGTGAAGGGTCCCACAAGTACTTTCATAGCATTGACACATGGAACACGTTGTGGACATGGAATAATTCCGGCGGTAGTGCTAAACTGTAAGCAACAACCCCAATCCTCCTCAACACTTCAAATGGTTTAACAAACCTTGGTTCTAACTTACCCTTCTTGCCAAATCGGGTCACTCCTTTGGATAGAGATGCCTTCAAGAAGACATGATCACCTGTTTCAAATTTGAGTTCCCTCATTTTATCAGCATAACTCTTTTGTCGACTTTGGGTTATTCGCAATCTATCATGGATAACCTTGATCTTCTTTGTGGTGGTTTGAATCAATTCATGCCCGATAAGCTGTTTCTCTCCGACCTCTTCCCAACATATGGGTGATTTAAAGGAAGTGTCTATTGAAAATATCAGCACATATGGGATGGTTGTTGATCCATTGAACAAGGGTTTATCTCCTAAGTTGTTTAAAGAATCTATTTCTTTAATGGAGATAACAAAATCTTTTGTTCTTGGTTGATAAAAATGCAATATATTTATAGACACTTAATTTATTCTTTTGAGATAGGTTAATGGATGATTATGCATTTTATTTGGGCACAAAATTGCAGTTTTGTGAACTTAGTTCTTTGTTTCGTTTAAGACAAATTAAGAGGACCATTTGAAAATGGACATGAATGAATACATATGCATGTCATTTTCATGAAAACACATGAAGGTCTATGTTGTTAAAGATATTGACATTTGTAATCATAGATTGGTCATACATTGTAGAATAATGTATAGATCGCTATCGTTTTATATTGACATTTTTAATGAACCGGAACTTATTGAGGTGTGCTCAAAATCCAGTGGTTGATTTTTATGTATATATCTATTCTTTTTTTAAAAAGTTGAGTTGGCCACTCACAAAAATGTTTTTAAAAAATAATATAATACTATTGATCTATGTAGCCCAAGTGGGAGAATGTAAGATTTTTAATCTCATAATATGGGTTACATAGATCAAAACCCTGGATTTAATATGAGCGGACCAGATAAGCCCATTAATGTTGTGATCATATGGTATATATAGGGCTATGGTACACCTGTAGTACCCTATCAATATTTGTGTGTTTTGTTGAGTTTAAAAGACCGAAGAGTTTTGTAAGAACCGTTTCTTTAAAGAACGTGTATTTTCATAAATGACAAATCTTCTATTTTTCTCCAATGGATGCATCTCTTCAAAATGAAGTGATGTTTAAAGAGAAGAGAGGGGTGTGATAGGTGACCCTTCCAACTCTATTTAAAGAGGTCTCAGTCCCTATTCTCACTACATTGATTACAACAAGTTATCCTATCATTAAGTTGTAGAAGAAGAGTAGGAGATAATAGAAGACAAAGACAATCACAATGCTTTAAGAGATCTAAGAGTGGCAGGTATGTTCTATTTTAAGGAGAGACGGAAACCCTAACTTTGGATGGCGGAACTTACCAGAATCATGCTATCCGGTGGCAACTGGCCAGCGAATCCAGATGATCTAATAAACCTTCTCTTAGGCATGGCTAGAAGGAAGAACCCTACTTCTTAGTAGGAGATTTTGTTCAGCGGGATTCTAAGAAGTAACCCTAGTTCGACTTCATTAGTGCATTTGGTGGATCATGGCGGAGATGACCTGATCGAGGACTATAGTTTACATGGGAGAGATGTGGATGGGAGATCAGTACTGGATGGGGATAAGTCTAAGGCATCGCAATAGGAGCCATTGATGGACGAAAACCCTAGTTTTCCTTATGCGTTACACCAGGCGAAGCAAGATACTATCATCGATGGTAACAGGTTGCATGGAAGAGATATGGAGAAATCGAAGTTGGTGTTAGTTGAGGACGGAAGTATGAAGACTAGATCTGGGAGGCTTGGGAACGAAGGTCGGATTGGCCAAGACGTTGTGATATCCATTACCGGTGAGCTACATACCAGATGGATAATACTGCACCAGATCTAAACAATGAGAATATGCAGTTAAGGTTGATTCTGAAATCCCTTCTAAAACAACATGATGCAACTAATCTGATAAAAATATGGTGGACAATGGTTTGAATTAGATTCATGGGAGTACACAACAATTAGAGGATAACCAAGACAAGCATAGGGAGGAAGGAAGGTAGGGTAATGGAGATTGTGATGTTAATGGAGCAAAAGGTGATAAAAATGATGGGATGGGAAGCAACACTAGAATAGCAAACCCGTGGCAAGCACTGTTTGGATGAAGCGAGAAAGAGGACAATGGAATGGACCTCTTCTACATTGAACCAACAACAAAAGGTGAGGATGTAGTTCCTAAATGCCCAAAAAATGTATATGAGAGGGATTTGGAAGAATGGAAGAGCACATTGATTGGAAATTTTTTAGGGAGACGACCAACCTTTGCCTTTGTTCGAGATAATGCCCCAAAAATATGAAAGCTCAAAGGCAGTGTTGATGTCACGATGCTAGAGACTGGGTTGTTTGTGTTCAAATTCAGCTGCTCGGAGGATAAACAAAAAGTGCTAGAAGGGGGATTATGGTAGATTGCACTGAGACCTCTTGTCTTGCAGCAATGAAAACCAGACATGGAGCTGATCAAGGTAAGTATAGATACCTAACTAGTTTGGGTATCTTTACCCAACCTACCTTTCAACCTTTGGAATAAGGAGGCTCTAAGTATTATTTGTAGTGTCTTGGGGAAACCTCTATTCTCATATAGATTCACAATGAAGAAGGAACGTTTATCCTTGCACAAGTGTGTATTGAAATTGATGCTCGTAAGACATTAAAATATTGCATAATTATGCTCATGGAGGATGGGAGAAACTTTGTTCAGAAGGTAGTTTCTGATTGGAGACCACCACAATGTGAGGATTGCAATACTTTTAGTCATGCAAAGTCCCAGTTCCCGAAAGTAACAAAGATCAAACAAGTCTGGAGAGCTAAAGAAAGGAGTATAGGGATGGGAATTGAAAAGGGATCTATAGAGGTGGAACCAACTACAATCACAACTACTGAGGCAATAAATGGGGAGAGCAATGGAAACAGGTTGGTGGTATTAGCAGAGATGCAGGAAGAAACTGAAGCAACTAAGCCACATGAAGATAAAACAGTTGAAGATGAAGTGAATATGCTACATGTAGAAGATGGTGAAGGGACAATAGTGGGGTGGGTAGAAGAGTCCAATTGGGTTAGAATGATAGAGCAAATTCAGCAACTAGCAATGGAGACTACATATAGACCAACTATGCACAAAGATCAACCAGGTAGCATCTCCTCCCTTCAAGCTCCAATAGAAACAAGAGGAAGGAGGAATAAAGGCATTACCATTAATGAGAGTACAATTGGGAGAAATAGGAAAGCTGGTGATTAGTCTAGCAACAAAAGTGATAGACATGATTAAAATCCTCACATGGAACATCAGAGGTTTAAATACCTCTGACAAATAAAAGGAGGTACATACTCTCATCATGAATCATAAACCTGACATCTGCTGTTTGGTAGAGACAAAAATAAAGGTAGAGAATAGAGATACTATTGCAAAAGGCAGTTTTGTAAACTAGGAACAAGTTGATAATTATGAGGCCCATGAAAATGGAAGAATATGGGTTTTATTTAAGAAGAATCTTAAAGTAAATATAATATCCAAGTTAGCGCAAATGGTCATGTGCATGGTTGAAGTGAACAATACTCCAATAAAATTCATGTTGTCGGCCATTTATGCATTTAACTATGAAGGAGCTAGACAGAGTCTTTGGGAGGAGATTACTAATGTTACAAACAACAATAACCTGCCATGGATTCTAGTTGGAGACTTCAATTGTGTTTAATTTGGCCATGAAAAAACTGGGGAGAATAGACCGAGTCCTAGTGCTATGGAGGATTTTAATAAATGTGTACATGTGGCATAACTGCAAGATCTTAAATGGTGGGGCAGTAAATTTACCTAGTGGAATCAACAAATAGGTCGTGGAAGTGTTGAGAGCAAGATTAACAGGGTCCTGGTGAATGGTGAATGGATAAATTTATTTCCAAATTCAGATGCTAACTTTCTACTCCCAGAAGTATCAAATCACTCACCTAGTCTTGTATGTACAAAATATGGTATTTGTGGAAAACAAAAACCTTTTAAATTCTTTGACATGTGGGTGCAGCACAAGGAATTCCTGAAAGTAGTCAAAGAAGGTTGGAATATATAGGTTATGGGTAGTCCTTTGTTCCAAGTTTATCAAAGATTTAAATCTGTAAAAAAAAATTGAAAAGTTGGAATAGGACAACTTTGGGGCATGTTGATTTGAATAAGGAGGCCTTGAGAGAGGAAATGTTCAAATTACAGGATGCTAGAAGACTTGCTCCATCAAATGATAATCTAGCAGAAAAGGTGTGTGAAGCTATAAAAAAATATATTGAATCTCTCAAGTTGGAGGAGATCTTCCTTAAACAGAAGTCCAAAGTGAAATGGTTGGAACTTGGAGATGATAACAATGCTTTCTTCCATAGGTGTATTGAGCAAAGGAGAAACAAAAACAACATCAAGCATATAGTTGATGAGAATGGGAATCAATTGGATTATGAGGATGCAATTCGAGATGAAGCTGAAAAATATTTCAAGAAAATCCTTGCTCCAGGGCCACCCCAAAATCCACCAAATATGCAATGGTAGTCAGATAGAGTTTTGAATAAGGAGAGAAGATATTTTCTGGAGGAAGATATCACCAATGAAAAAAATCAATGAGGTGATATGGAGTGGCAAAGAAGGCAAAGCACCTGGCCCGGATAATTTATGTTAACCTTCTTCAAGGCAGCATGGGAAGTGGTGGGGGATGATGTCGTAGAAGCCATTAAGCATTTCTTTAACTCTGGATGACTCCTGAAGGAGGTAAATGCCACGTTGATATCATTCCCAAGAAAGTAGATGCGACAACATTTAATGATTATAGGCCTATTGCATTATGCAACCTACTGTATAAATTCCTTACAAAAAATTTAGCTACTTGCTTGAAGAAGCTGATGAATGTCTTGGTGAGGCCAAATCAAACTGTATTCATAGAGGGTCAGTCCATTGTGGAGAATATACTTCTTTGCTATGAAGTGGTTAGAGGTTTTGAAAGGAAAAATCACACACAAGCTGTAATGATGAAAATAGACCTACAGAAAGCCTATGATTTAGTTTCCTGGGACTTCCTGAGGAAGGTGCCAGAGAAGATGGGGTTCCTAAATAAATTCACCAACTGGTGATGGAGTGCATTTCATGTCCAAAATTTTCCATTTTAATAAATGGTAGTCCGAAAGGGTTCTTCTAGGGTACTCGTGGTCTGAGACCAGGTGATCCAATCTCTCCTTATCTATTTTGCCTAGTTATGGAGGTATTTTCCTCAATTCTTGAAAAAGAAGTCCTTATGGGTAATATCTCCCTCATTCCAAAATGCAAAGGCATAAGACTGTCTCATCTAATATTTGTAGATGACTTGATGATTTTTTCCAGAGCTGACACCGTATCCCTAGATTCCATTAATAGGGTACTGGAATTGTTCTCGAACATTTCAGGTCTCTATGTGAATAGGGAGAAATCAACTTTAATTTTTCCAGGAACAACAGAGGAGATGGAGAATCAACTGATGGAAATTATAAGATTTACTAAAGGATATCTTCCCATGAGATACCTTGGAGTTCCATTAGTTGTTGGCAAACTATCATATTATGATTGCGGGCCTATCTTGGAGAAAATTAAAGGAAGATTGGCAGGGTGGAAAACAAGGCTCCTCTCTTATGCGGGAAGGTTGGTTCTAATCAAATCGGTTTGGCTAGGGTTCTATCTGTACTGGACAAGCATTTTTGGATTACCAAGGAGAATGATTAAAGAAATAGAATCAATTTTTGCAAGGTTTCTATGGGCTAACCTTGAACTCTCAAGAAAGATGCATGCACTCAGTTGGGATAAAGTCTATAAACCTTATAAAGAAGGGGGCTTGAATATTAGATGGGTGATAGAAATGAACGGAATGGGCACTGTTAAGCACTTATGGTGGTTGATTTCTAACAAGGAAAGTTTATGGGTTAAATGGGTGCACAACAAGTATCTGAGGAATGAATCCATATGGACAGTCAAAGAACCTGGGGATTGCTTGTGGTTATGGAGGAAAATCCTAAAGGCCAGACATATGGTGGAACCCTTTGTGACTACTTTGGTTGGGAAAGGACGGAACACACGACTTTGGCTTGACAAATGGCACAAGGAGGTTGTCTTGGGATGCTTATGTGGACAAGAGATATTTCAGGACCTTGAGGTGGATAAACATTGTAGAGTAGCGTGTTTGACTAATGAAGATGACTAATTGCCAGGCACACCTCTAGTGGAAGATTTGCAACTAGCTAGTATGGGACATTATTCCTAGCCTAGAGAAATTGCCATATGAAGAGGATGATAGGGTGGTGAGGACAGGTACATCAATAGGAAACTTTACATCTTCATTGGCATAAAATTTGAGTAGAGAGACAAGAAAGGAGGTCCCATGGTGGGATGTGGCATGGTGTCACCGATACATACCAAAGCACAACTTGTGGTTTGGAAGGCTCTATTACAAAGATTGCCAACACAAAGCCGACTCTGTCAAATGAAAATCATTAACATGTCTCAGTGTTGATTTTGTTGGAATAGCAGGGAAGACTTGAACCACCTTTTCTTTGACTCTGCATTCAACAAGGGTATTTGGAATTCGATTTTGAGAAAGATATACCCTTGGTTTAGAAAACCACGGCCACGAGCTACAGAATGTGCTTGGATCAAGAGCATATATAAAGGAACATCAACTACCGCGATCATTAGGAAATTATCTTTCAACACGTCCATCTACCACATATAGAAAGAAATGAATCAACGTAGGTTTGCTGGGAAGAGTCTAAGAGTTGATATGATAACATAAAACATAGTGTTTGAAGTCGAAACCCGTGTAAGGGGTCTCCAAGCTGATCCGGATAACATGCCTCTTCAACAACATATTGCTTCTAATTGAGAGCTAGACACAAGGGATAGGACTCAGAACCAAAAGTCTTGTAGATGGATAAAGCCACCTATGCATGCTTGGGCTTTATCATGTGATGGTTTTCTTAATCAAACCCGATCAGGTTATGGAGGTATATTAAGAGACCATTCGGGCTTTGCAATAGTGGCTTATACGGGAGAGATATAGGCATCCAACATTCTTTGGTTGGAAGTCTATGCTTTACTAAGAGGAATTTCTTTGGCTGTTGATAAAGGATGCTCACATATATGTGGATATCAATGGATTCCAAAATTGTCATGGATGTGCTGAACAGGAAAACGAAGTGCCCCTGAAAAATCCTGTGTTTAGTTCACTAGATTTGGAGACTTCAATCAAAATTTGAGGTGATAGACATAAAACATGTATGGAGAGAGGTGAACCAAGCAGCTGATTTCTTAGCCTCATGGGTAATAAACCAAAATGAACATATTACTTTCCTATGCGTCTTCAAGATGTAATCCTTAGAGATGTCACTCAATGCACATACACTAGGATGTAATCTTTTTTGCTTCAATACAATTATTACTTATCTAAAAAAAAAGGTAAGTTTTTATTTTAGTTTTCCATGTATTTTCTATTTTGAAAAGCATGATTGTGTTGTTTTAGACATATAAATGTCTTACATATTGGAGTGGCTTTGGGTAGATTTTATTATTTTCCATTTTTATCAATTTTTCTTCTTTTTAATCGAAGTTGTTTAGGAAGTTTCCGTTTTGGGTTTTAGGGATTTAGCTATATAAAGTCTCCATTGTAATCAAATTGAATTATTGAATTAAGATATTTGTTTTTGAGATTTATTCTTTGTTTAATTCTTAGTATTTTTCCTTAGGGAAAATCAACACACCCTTGTTCCTAGTATTTTTAGTTTAAAATATCAACAAGTTCATGAAAGGTTGTTCTCAATCTATTGGTGAGATTCATCCCATAAGCTCACACTATATTAATTGGTATCAAAGCTAGCATTGATTTTACTACACCATGTTGAGGAGACGTACTGGTGGTCATGAAGTTCTGCTAGATGAAGTGTATGAGTGTGATGATATCACATGATTGGCTGAACAATTGGATGAAGAGGTTCAAGATGTTAACGCAGTAGTTGACGCAATAGATGGCCGTCTTGCAAATCACGGTAATTGGGAGTCAATGCCAGAACCAACCACAGGAGGAGGACATCGACGATGATCTAGATAACTCCTTTTGTCACCAGTCTAGGTAACTGCTATTTAAAATTTTCTCCAATGTAAACTTGCCACCTATTTTGGGTAATCGTTGTTTCAAAATTCAACCAATGATATTTCACCATCTGTTCATGTAATAATTCCTTTAATAATATTATGCCATTTGTATAGATAACTGTCTATAGAAAATTCTTCCAATAGGATTTTGCCACCAACTCTAGTTGGTAGTTTTCCTTTCAAATTTCAAATTCCATCGCTAATAGGAAGTCATCTATGTTATGTAACTAATTCTCCCACTTCCACCAATCACCTTTCATCATATATATTTTTTTCTTATGATATTGCCATGTGGTTTAATCTTGGCCATTGCTTCCTAGCGGTATTTTTATGGTCTAAACACTTCATGTTCAGGCTATTGATCTGAAATTCTCGAAACCATATTTATCTATAGCATGTGTTAGCTTATTATTTTCCCTACAAATGTGCAAAAACTTTAAAACATTAAAATCAAAGATAAGTTTGTGGTAATCCTTTATGCATATCCTTATTTCTGTGGGACAATCCTCCAGATTTCCTTCCATTGAGTTTATAATTATTTGTGAATCTCCTTCTACCATCGATTTTCCTATTCCCATCGCATAAGCTATATCTAGCCCCAATAATATTGTTTCCAATCAACCATGGCAAGCAAAATTTTCTTCTTCTTCTTCTTCTTCTTTTAATTCTTGCAATCAAAATTTATGCGTAGAACCATTCCAATATTTACATGTTGCTAATTGATAGAAATTGTTCCATCAAAATTAAGCTTAATGAAATCCTTTGATGGTACCGTCCAACTCTTGCATTTCTTATTCTTGGTTTCCTCTCCTAAAACTGAGTTAGAGTCTCGAGATTGTTTATGAGTTTGCATGCACTAGACAATATCAAGTCTATATTGAGCTTTTTTCTTTCAAACACAAGCTAGCATTCATCTAATTTCAAATACTCCAACACTACATTCATATAACCATTTTCTAACTTTAATTTTAATATTAGGCATTGAAAACCATCTTTTCATCCATTCAGAGAAACTATCATCATTACTATGACAAATTTTTTTGGTTGGTAAATAGTATGACTATCTATTTTAATAGATAAAGAAAATACATACAAATTTTTATTATTTTTGAGCTTTATTATTATTTTCTTTTTGATAACAAGGTAGTTTCTTCTATAACATTTTTCTTTTCTAACACATCTCATATTAATTTGTTTGAAAATACTTTCATTTCTCTTTGTCTGTTTTGTTATTATAACATATTCTCTCTGTTTATTTTTTCTTTTTCTTTTGATTTTACTGTTTCTTTTTTCTTTATCTCAATTCGAAGGAACCTCTATGTTAAAAAAAAAAAAAAAAAAATTTTTTTTTTCGCAATTCTAACTAGTCATTATTAATATAATATTATATAATGTATAAAACTAAATGCAAGTGGCAAACGATGTAACGATTCAGAGAATTTACTGCAAAAATTATGAAAGATAAAGAATTTACTCTCTAGTCTCGAGACGTGAGTTTACAAAATTCCACCGACAAGGGTCCATTCACGGAATCGAATTTACTGACGGTGTCTACTGTCGTCGATGGTCGTAAATTTGATGATGATTTGGGGCATTTTTAAAATTATCAGTTTACAAAAGCTTGCCTTCATTCATATTTCATTCGGATTGCCCATCTTTCTCCGTTGATTTTAACTAGAGAATGTTAGGAATCATTCCTGTCTTTGCCTTTAGGAAGGAATACCTGATTCAAAGGCACCATTGGAGGTTTTATAGAAGAAGATGAGTTGCTTTACAAAAAAAAAAAAAAATGGAATGAGTTGAAGCTCTGTCAGTTGAATTGAAAACAAGAACAGCGACGCAGGAGGCCAGAAGTAGCTTTATTAGTCAAGGATCTCTGTGGCAGGCTGAGAAATCTCAGTTTACAAAGAAACACCTGAGCCAACAGGAGAGGTACTTGTATTTATGTAATCCATTCTCTTGTTTCTTTTCTTTGATATTTCTTCTAATTCTGGTCGATCTAGTTTAAAAAATATTTAACACCTTTATAATCTTTGTCAAATGCTTCGTCCGGATTGATTCTTGGAGATGGCGTTTCTTTCAGAGTTGGGTTGTAATTTTATTTCCTTCCTTTTTTGATATTTTATTTTTTGTTAAATTAGCCATGCTGGTTGAGCTTTTGCTATTAGTGTTTCGCCTTGACACTCGAGTTGTCCATTAACCATTCAAATACCTTTTCTTCTTCCTTGTTTCTAAAAAACTTCTGCCAATTCTCTTCTTATTCTTACAGGTCAGTTTTGCCTTTTTATTTTTATTTTTTATCCACCTCAATTTCTTATATTTGAGATAATTAGGGAAGAATTTTTACCAAATAATTTGCTTACATTCGGTTGTGGAAACGGGTGGATATAGTATGCTTGTCTTCTTTCTTTCCATATATATGTTAGTATTACTTGAGCGTTCAAAGGACATGTGATTGGAGAACTGGGTTGTGGAAATCCGTGGAGTCAGATCATTCCAACTTTTCTTCAGCTTGAAGTTTTGATTACATTATGAACATGGATATTACATTAATCTGTTTCTTTCTTTATGACTTTCCAATTTTTTCCCTTTTTGACTTGGTGGGGAAGGCCCTTGTGAGAGTTGCATAGAGTAATCTTATCAGCCCCAATCTCAAAGATGCAAAGAAAAAGAAAGGAAAGTAAAATAGGTCGGTGCTTAGTGATATTCTAAATGACTCTGAGTAACTTTATCTTCTTGAATACTAGCATTAACTAGTAGATTTGTATTGCTTTATGTTGCATTGACTTTTTTTTTTTCCTTTTTCTTTTTTATATTTATTCGGGAGATTGTGTTGGGATCTTTTGGTGATACATGCTTGTCGAAATTTGAGTATTAATTCATCAGCTATGAATATATGGGAGGTTGGATTGCATTTGTTGAGAATGTTTGCTGATTATTTGTTGATTTTTAGGATGATCAGAAATTAAAATAGGAGATAACACAAATTTTGCGATTCACAAGTTTTCTGATCTTCTTAAAGTTACAATATTAACCAGTTCATCCGAGCATAAAAGGTGTCGTTATCATGTTTCTTGAAGAATGTCAAGGCCTCCCAATAACGTGCAAGGGATCGCGGCGAAGCTAACTCTAGGGTACAATCTAGTTTGGGTAGAACCCTTTTTTCTTTATGGATTTGTACATTCTGACAGAGATGAATGAAACCTTGATGTTGTTCTTAAAATCCAAAAGCCTAGGGATTAATTTTACAGAAAATCCGATAGCATAACGGCGTTGTCAAACGGTTTTCTCAAATCAAATCACTCACATATCAACGAGAGTTCCCATAAGGAGAAAACCGGATCTTATGAGATTATCACTCTTGTTAAACCAAACAATCTCCTTCAAATAGGAGAGTGATTACAACAAGAGTCTTAAATCAAGACCTCAAGGTATTACTTCTCAAAGGAAGACAACTGAGATCAAGATCCGTATGCACAATGAGAATAGAGAAAGACAAAGATTAAGAA
>JAOXJP010211361.1:0-11870 GCA_025762735.1 Platanus orientalis
CATCAGCATCAAAAAGTGACAAGTACCCCCCAAAAAGTGTAAATCATTTTTCCAGTACTGATGCATCAGCCCCTTTAGTGCCATTTGCACCGTTCTCACAAGATTCGTTTGCAAATAATCGCAGCCTGATGAAAATACCTTGTTACTATCTTAATCTAAACTTGGGAATTGTTTGGTTTGGATTGGATTTTAGAATCAATTACTAATTCTGACTTTAGATTCTCATAATTTAACTGTGAAAATCTAAAATTTCATTTGGTTAAGTATCCTTGAAAGTTGATTTTACCTAATATTTTAATCATTAGATTCTACAAATGCGGAGTGTGTTTTGTTGTTAGTCTAGCGGCCAAAAAGAATAAAGAAATTGATCCGAATACTCTATTGTATTTTATTTGTCCTATTTAATCGCCTGAAAAGTGATTCTGAACTTATTGGGTAAAATCGGATAGTAGAATCCAAACTAAGCCCTAGAATTGATCATGGCCCAAATTCGGTTTCAAATAGTCCCTTGATTAATGGCCAACCACCCAAAGAGTAAAAGAAGGGCCTGGGCTGCTATTATGTAATCAACTAACCCTATGTGGACAATCTTAACCGTCCAATCGAATGGATTTATTAGACGGCTATGACAATGGTTGACTTTGGTCAAACAAATTTCCGACATCCGGGTCAGTTGATTGAACTGTCAATAATGGACAGGCATGTGAACCACATCTTGTACGGTTGAAATGACAAGTTCAGTGATACTAGTTTACCGCAGTGACATCTGAATGGATGAATGTTTTCTGTTCTTCTACTCCCACGGAAGAGAAGAGGGAAAATAAGATGCTAGATTGCAAAATATTGGGTTGGTTGCCTAAATCTTCATTCTATTTTTTAGTGAAAAATGTAAGAGATGACTAGTGTACACTGTACAATCAAACAAGGAACCCAAAAACAAATTTAGAACTTTTTTTTTCACATTTGGATTTTGTATTGATGCAGTGCAGATACAAGAATCTCTGTAGATAATTACATTTTTACCATTGCCAGTCCTCCCTCTTCTTCTCAGAAAAACATAAACAAAGCTTACAGAGATTCATGTAGAAATACAAAGTCCCCTCAGCTGCAGTACACATCTTGATCGACTAGATCTTTTCATCACCATTCATAGAAAGCCAAAATAATAATAATAATAATAATAAAAAGCTACCAAAATACCCTCGGTTTCTCCACTTAGCAACGAAGAGATCCTAGCTACCATCATAAACAATAATGCAGAAAACGTGGGTATTTTGGCTGAAATTCAATCCAAAAATGTTTTTTTTTGATTTTTTTTTTTTTTTAAAGTAAAGTAAAGAAAAGATGTAAACCTACTAGTTGTGGAGAGGATCTGGGCAACTGGGTACTTTTCTTTTGCTTTCTTCAAAGCCATTTTCAGTTTTGTTGAAACCAAAAGCTCTTCCATTGAAGAACCTATTCAACAAATCCTTCTTCTTCTTCTCCTCATCCATTTTGCTTGTGCCGGTGGTGGTGCTGTTGTTGTCCAACAGTTCTGTTGCCCAGTTATTCCCAGGAAATAGGCGAATTGCCCTTACCTTACAATCAGAGCAGACCCAGAACTGTAAATCCAAAATGATTAACAGAACCAACAGAGAGAAGACGAATCTCCTGCCGCCGGCCAACGACATGGCTGAAAAACCCACATAAAAGATACTCAAAATCGAATTGGAAAAATTAATCACTTCTAAAACTGTGTCACAGGCGAAAGAAGGAATTTGAACTTGGAAGTAGGGATATGTCGTCTTCTCTTCCTGCAGAGTGACCTCTCAGACACCCTGTGACGAATGACGGCTACTTTAGTTGGAATAGAGACGAGAGAGAGAGAGAGAGAGAGGCTACTAATGCTCTACCACCACACGTGATGACAGATAGCTGCAGCAAAGCTTTGATGGGTCGGTTTAAGACAGTGACTACACTAGGGCCTTGCCCATCGTTCAACGACTATTAACGGGTGTACCCTTTAATTTGCTTACTAAATCAAGTCATTGCGTTGAAATTTGAAAGTCGGTGATAAAATTAATTAGAATTATTATTGAATAAACATCAGGCAATTCGAAGCCGTGGATCCCGCTGCGTTGTTGGATGCTCGCCCGCCCGCGTAAGCTATCGAAATTAAGGAGGTCTAAAACTACGTCAGTGCACAATTTCTCTGTAAAACAATCTATAAAAAGAAAGTGAGTCAGGATTGCTGTACTGTTAAATTATATTATTAGACTGTTAGGTTGGTATAATTGTCAAACGGTGAAACTAATTGTTCTTCTCACCCTTCGATCGTATGATTAACTACCAAATTAGGAGAGATCTGGTGATTACGAGGGGAGGGCTCTTCCCTCCATCCATTTTTTTAATCTCTAAATCGTAGACTTTTTAAAATCATAAAACAGAAAATTATAAATTGTTAAATAATATTTTATTTGTGAAACATATATTTATAACATTTTTTAAAATACATAAAAGTTTGATAATAATAATAATATTGTAATTCAACACAAAACAGTAGTAGTGGTGCCATAGAAAACATGGGTTATAATGTTGCTGCTTTTGATACTTGGTATAGTGTTATTATTACATTGCAAATGATAATGATGGTGATATTATAACTACAAGAGATGGGTTAAAATGTACTGCAATTTGTATGAAAGATGATGAAAGGTGGATAGTAGCGGAAGATGGTGATAGAGGAATTAAATCAACCTCCAAAGGATGGAAGAATACTAGAGGTATTGTTACACTGTAAAATGACGGTAGAACACGGTGACGATGTAACCTACGTTGGAAGCAAATCAACTTAAAAAAGTGAAAGAGTGATGTTATAACTGTAGAAACATTAAATCGACTCCATAAATATGAGTTGAAACATAGTGAATCAACTATAATAAGATTTCCTATAAGAAAAAAATAATATAAACTAATCTAAGATTATTTCCTGGGGAGAGGGGTAAAGACAACGATGTGGTGTGTCTGAGTTTGTGGTGGAGTATGGTCCTTTCTCTCTACTTTTGTTGGTATTTATTGGCAAAATGGACAATTGTTGCCACATGTCCTATAATCTACAACATCAATCAGTTGTAGAAACAATCTCTTAAATGCTCATTTTGTTACTTGTCCAAGTAACTGCTATTTCAAATTTTCCACAATACAATCTTACTACTTGTTTGAGTAACTACTTACTTTAAATTTTCACTAATATTATTTTGTCATTTGTTCTTGTAACTGATATCAGAATTCTTATAATGATATTCCGTCATCTGTATCTAATGTTCGGAATTCTCCCAATGTATTCCACTATTTATTATTATAATTAATGTCAGAATTCTTCCAATGATATTCCGTCATTTACATTTGATGTCGAAATTCTTCCATTGATATTCTACCATTTGTTTTTGTAACTAATGTCGAAATTTCTTTAATTATATCCCGACATCCTTTTTTGTAATTGATGTTGATTTGGCAACAAATGATGATTTGCCATCTATCCTACATCTTAAAATTTCAGATCACGACAACTCAACTATGCATCTTGTGCCATAAATTTTAATTTTAATCGTCTGATTAGATGATAGAGATTTTTTTATGTAAACACGAGTTCTTTGTCTTGAATTAGAAAAAGAGGAAAGACTCACTACAAGAAATAGTAGCAAAGTAAAGCACGAAAAAGTCATATTTTTATTAAAATGTGTTGTCTTATTACAATAGTAAAAGACAGTAAAATATGAAATCACATTATTTTACGTTTTCATACTTTCCTACCATTTTGACAAAAATAGAATTTCATCAACATTTGAGGGTTTTAACAAAAAGTAAAAAATGTTTGTTGACCAATGTGATTTGACTAAATGAGTTTTTACCGTTTTAACATGTATCAAACAAACAAGCTTGTGAGAAAATACTGAAAACATGAGACAATTGGGACTTTTGCCTCTAAATATACAAAGCCTTAAAGTGCAAGAAGAGCTAATAGCACAAGACCTATATAACATTGAGGAACAAATGCTCTTTGATGAAAATACCTCTATAGGCATGCCATAGATTGACACATGATGTGTTTTGAATTTATTAATTCTTTTTGGACACCTGCTTTTTCAATTAAAAATCTTTTTGGCACTTTTAAGCTCAACATATCATGTATCAGGTTATAATTGTTTATAGAGACCCATATACACTTTTTCGTCACTTAAAACCATGTTCAAA
Organism: Platanus orientalis; assembly: GCA_025762735.1. Classification (NCBI taxonomy): domain Eukaryota; kingdom Viridiplantae; phylum Streptophyta; class Magnoliopsida; order Proteales; family Platanaceae; genus Platanus; species Platanus orientalis. The sequence goes on from JAOXJP010211361.1 coordinate 4,234, forward strand.
TTTGGTTGGAGTTTTAAATTATGGGAAAGGATGTTCTGTTCAGGATTTGGAGTCTAAGATGATATAGAAAAAAATGCATATTCTATGTTCAAAAAATGCATCACACACCCATTTTATTCCATGTGATGTCCCCTGAACACCATATCCTGGACAGAACATCCTTTCCCTTAAATTACTTGATACCGGTATTTTGTTTTGAAATGTATTTGCCATGTCCAGGATGTACTGTTCACCCCCTCACAAGGCCATGATTCTTAATAAATGATCATCCTTCTTACGAGGAATAATGTTCTGTCTTGATGTACCATTCGCCCCCTCACAAGGGTGTAGACGTGGTCATTTATTAATAATCATGGCATTCTGTCCCACTCATCATCAATCAATGCATGGCAATGCAAATTGGTGCTGTACAAGCTTCGCTAGCCCACTAGTTGTTCCATAATAATCCCCTTGAATGATGATTTAAATATATGGGTCCCTGATGTCTCAGTCGGTTGCCTTGTCTTCACCAGCAAGCTCGCTACATGAAGTTACAAGACCGATTGATTTGAATTTTTTTTTTCTTTTTTCTTTCTTTCTTGCATCTCTTTCAAGTTTCATCTATATCTATTCGTTCCTGAATGATAGGGAGAAAGAGAGATGTGCCTTTTGCTCTACATGTGAGTCGAGATGAAGATGTTGGCATTCCACATTCATATTTTGCCATAAAGAGAGAATGTGGTAGGTTGGAGAAGGGCTTACTGAAGGCTACATATCCTTCAATTAGCTACAGATGTAGTCCGTTGCTTTACTATATGATGGGCGACCTAACAATTGATCGGGGTGATGATTTGATTTTTTTTTTTCTACATGTGAGCCTAATTGTAATTGAAACAGTCCCATGTTTATAGCTAATACACAGAACCATACAAGAGATGAATTATCTTTACAAAGGAAACAGTCCCACATTAATAGCTAATACACGAAACATACAAGAGATGAATTATCTTTACAAGGAAAGTCCCACGTTAATAGCTACTATTTTCAATTACATGTCCTTTTATCATGTAAACTGGTTTTGCAACTTTAAGAGTATTCACGTCCGAGTATGTAAAATAACTTTTTAGCTAAAATAGCGAGTGAAAAACATGAAATTTACTAAAAAGTGCCTACATCCGGTTATATATTTTGGCTAAAAATATACATGTTGCTACAATCACTAGCTTAAAGTACCGAGTGACTGTAACTAAAGGTATAAATTTAAAACTAATTTTTTATACTCTTTTGTTTGACCATAGCAATACCTGTCCAACATCTCTAGAAGTTGTCAGTTAACAATAAATATTTAAACAGATAGCTTTTAAAAGTTATCTAAAATAAAGAACCAGTTGTATAGCCTTATGTAAAAAAGATTATCTAAAATAGAAAAAGTGTCATTTTAAAGAGGCAAAGTAGATAAAATATGCCTAACCGGCTGTTAATGCTCTAATACACATAGTTTGGCATAGGAAGGGCTAAGGGACCCTCGTCTTAGTATGGATTGCCCACATTGGTGTTTGGTGGGAGAGTCTTCGAACTATTCCTCTTAATGAATTATCTTTTTACCGAAAAGGAAAAATAAAAAGAAAAAAGGGACAACCAAACGCACAGCTGACGTTTAAGGAAATGTTGTATTTACATGGGAGCCCATGACATATGAAACGTTTAGGATCCGTCTAGTGGTTGTCGTTTGGAAGAAATAAGGGGAATAGAAAAGAAACTAAAATAAAATAAAGAAAAGGAAAGATTATTTTTCCTATTTTCATGCATCTTTCTACAACTTTCTGCTTACCATGATTACAAGAAAGAACATGAACAATATGAGAAAATCTCTTGAAAATGTTGATTTGCAGGACTTTTGTAAGAGAATGAAAAAACAGTATCAAGAAAAAATATAACCGGTATGAGAAATTTTTGTAAATCAAGATTTTCCTGTCATGACAATTAGATGTCAAAAATTTTTAAAATCTCATCATTTTCCCTACAAAATGACGGGAGAGACGGAGTTTGATGACATGGGAGCCCACGACTTATGAGATTCAGAATTACAAAAACAACAAATGTAAGATACACTGAATCAAAGAGACGGATAGTTTTTTTAGTTTCATCTAAAAATTGTGATAGTTTTTGTGTAGGTTTAGTTTTTTATTTGAATATCAGGAAACAAAATTTGATTGGAACATATTATAATAGAATATCAAATCCACTCAAATAAAAATCTGGGAAGAGATACATATATATAATAAAATTTACAGAGCAGCTGTGATTTGTAAAGACTCTCAGACTTTCTGACCCCTAACGTTTATGCTCCAAAAGAGGAAAAAGTAGTTTTTGTCCTTGCAAATAAAGCACCCAAATTCTCTTATTCTCTCAAGTGAGGATCTTATAAAGTTGAAACTTTTTGAGTTTCTATTTGGATTTTGCACCTTTTTCCTGTCTTCATGTCAATTAGCCCTCTTCACTCTCTCTCTCACCCAAACAACCAAAAATAAAACAAGCATACACTGATCTTCTTTTTTTCTTCACTGGCAACTTTATTATTTGGAACTATATAAACCTTAAACATATGGTATTAAACTTTAAAAAAAGGTGGGGTGGGTGGTCTAACCTAGAACAAGTAGCCATGTAAGTTGCTCAGAAGATTTGGTAGGACAACTTAGAGAGTGGCTATAATTAGAATGACATCAGGGCCAAAAAGTAAAAAAATCTCCAAAATTTTCGGCGCTGATATGTCAGCCCTAATATCATTCCAACTTTAGCCACTCTCTAAGTTGTCCTACCGAATCCAAGCTCAAATAAAAGACATTAAATTGTAATAATAATAACAGCAGCAACAATAATGCTTTACCTAGGGTCAACATCATCGAAAATTATGAGTAGTGATTTCCCTCCTAATTAAAGTGAAAAGGCTTTAAATTGCTTGTTGCTGCAGCCTGCATATCTATCCAACTTGACCCATGTAAAATGAAACTGAAAAAGATAATAAACTTATACTCATTACAAGAAGTAAAGCCAATGCCCCAGTGCTCTGGCGGCTGAGGCATCTGTCTTCCATAGGGAAGACCCAGGGTCAAATCCTCGGAGCTATTTGCTTTATTAATTATCTCGAGCTTCTTGATTCTCTAAACTGACACCATCCAAATGAATACACATGGTTGTGATCATCAGCTAAAACTGATTTATGGTCTGGTTAATCTCAAGCAGGTCCCATTCGACAATGATCATCTTACTATGAGAGATTCGGCGAGTTATAGGGACTGTCGGCCCTTCTATGATGTCGAAAAAGTTAAATATGGCTCTTGCAGATTCAGGACAATTAAATTGAAGTGTCAATAGAGATAGTGTAAACTCTTCTCTCCCTTTTGCTTGAATCTAATCACAAAATCTCAGCAAGTACAGTTCAAACCAAATTTCACTACATACTACCAGGATATTAGTAACCAACCACTCTTCTATTCCAATGCCAAAATCAACAACTTACATACAAAGACCATGTAAAACATCCCAAATTAGAATAAAATACATAGAAAAGACATGGTAAACCAGTCTAAAGTAAAAATACATTTATTATGGGGTGGTTGTTTCCTTATTGTCTAGGTAAATAGAGTTCAAATCATCTCCATTTCAAATGTAGAGAAACCCTGCTGTTCCCAATCAGTATGCGAAGCGATGCCTGCTTAGGGGTTATTCAGTAACTACATAGATAGAGGAGGTTGTTTGAGTAAATGAACAGAGGATAATATCCATGTGTAGTTACCAAAAGACCCTTGTAAGTATCAACTTGCATGTTGATTTGAGACTGGCGTGTCTTCTCCCCATTTGAAATGGAGATGATTCAAACTCAAATGTATAAGGATTTAGAGCCAAGGAGAATTGTAAATAGGAGTTACAACAGATTTGACTTGGAGATACTGATCAAGGGCATGTAAACCGAAATCCCTTCCAAACCCACTCATCTTATATCCACCATATGGGCAATCCCTGTCGAAAGCAAAGTAACAGTTGACCCAAATGATGCCGGCACGAACTGATCTCGAGACTGTGTTGGCCAAGTTCAAGTCCTTGGTCACAACTCCAGCTGCTAGGCCGTACTTAGTGCTGTTGGCTCTCGCAATTGCCTCTTCAACAGTCCTACATTTACATGTTGGACAAGACAATTCAGTGTTGTGATACTCTAGTCAATAGAGGTGATACTATGATTGTACAAGAGAGAGATAGAGATGCTTATGATGGATGTATGCAAAACAGTAGGGAAACAAAACATGGATCGGATTCAAGTATGCCATGCACGTAAAACAAAATGAGAAAAAACAGTATAAAGAACAATCATACAACACAATAAAACAAAGAGATCAAAAAATACACAATGGCAAGTTTTCAAAACCCTAAGGAAAACCCAAATCGAAACTCTCCACACGAATAAATTCTTGTCTCTCACAAAGCAAATCTTTAGTCAACACAATCTCTCACACCCCCAAAACCCTCAGACATCCCTCTTATATAACAGCAGGTATCCCAAGAAATCCTACAACCCAACATGGGTCAAATCCCCAAAATACCCCCAAAACCGATTGGGTTGACCTGAATTCGGTCACAAAACGAATAAAAACAGGTCATTGCTGGGTCTCTTTTCGGATCAAACAGGTTATTCTCGTTTAGGCTTTGATGGGTAACAAAGAATGATACTTTTGATTTGTTTAATGAATCAATTTAAGGTATTTCCAGTCACTTTTCTATACAGATTGAAGAAAATGAGAAGAAAATATCAAACTTACTTGAACTTCATGAGGCACATCACTGGTCCAAAAATTTCATCCTTGGCTATTAGCATATCCTCCTGGAAAAGTTGACATTGATGCAAAAGACCATATTAATTATATATGATTTGAAATCCCCTACTTCCCCAGGCACACATTGATGGACTAGATAATTTGTTTTACCTTGACGTCTGTGAAAATTGTGGGCTTAATATAATACCCCTTCTCACCGCAGCGTTCACCGCCGGTTAACAAGGTGGCTCCCTCACTCTTGCCATGCTCAATGTATGAAAGGATTCTATTGAACTGTTTCTTATTGACCTGCATCAGACAAGGTAAAGATCATATACTGTGAAGGTGTTAGAACATAATAACTTGGTTCATTTCTTTGGTGTGCTCCCTAGGGACTTGATACTGACTTGGTTCTCAGTATGATCCACATGGTTCATAATTTTTTACCTACCAAATGCAATAAAAGAATGAAGTGGCTAAACTGGCTAGTTAGTCTGCTTAAGACCAGTCCACAGTTTGTCCTGTGTTGCAGTAAGCTTGGTATATTATTGTAGGACATAGGCTCAACTGCTCAAGAAAATAATGTTCTAGGCATACAAATTCCTCTGATGTTCAAATATTCTATAGATGCAGAAGACACCACCTAACAAAAGATGTGTTCAACAAGGGACCTGAGCTCAATCATCCTCAATTGGTTCCCAAACCCCAAACTTGTTCAAATGGCAAGTGCCAACATGCTTTGCTGACATTAGCTTGGAACATCATCAACAAACTATGAAGAGTGCCATTCCAAGTGCCAAGTGATGGCACAGCTAGAACCTTTAGTTTTGTGTGTCCTATTATCACCAATGGAAGACATTTCAGTGATGTAAAAGAGTGTGTGAGCATTTTGAATTTAGGTTGCTACTTAAAAAATCTTTCAAAACCACTTCATTTATTTGCTTCTACTATATGAATTTTATGTCAAAACTCATAATATTAGGAAGAACTGAAGAAAGTAGATGTCCATAGTTCCAATATTCATTGAAGACCATCAAGTTTTAATAGTAAGAGCAGCAACAAATTTTTACCTGGGGACCTTGTTGAACATGAGGATCAAATGGGTCCCCAACTACCCAAGCTTTTGCCTTTTCTGTTGCCTTCTTCACAAATTCATCATAAATCCCTTCCTGAACATAAACACGAGATCCTGCTACACAAATTTCTCCCTGAACAATGAACCAATTACCACAGTTAAATTATAGAACTAGATTAGTGCTCAGAATATAAGTAAAAAATTTTAAAAAGAAAGAAGTTTGCCTTGTTAAATAGAATGCCTAAGAGAGCAAGATCAGCAGCCATATCCACATCAGCATCATTGAATATTATGAGAGGCGACTTCCCACCCAATTCAAGTGAAATGGCCTTTAAGTTGCTTGTTGCTGCAGCCTGCATAACTAACCGTCCAACATCTGTGGAGCCAGTAAAACTAACCTGAAAAATAACCATAATAACAACCATCACTAATAAAAATTAAGTCATGCAGGATACTGAAGCAGGGCCTATTTTTTTTCACATTTCTAGTATAACAATTCACAAGGAGAAATGAGAGATCACTTTATCAATGTCCATGTGAGAGCTAATGGCTGCACCAGCTGTGGGGCCAAATCCGGTAACGACATTGAGCACTCCATCAGGGATTCCTGCCTGATATGGTATGGCATAACATTGTTAGAAAATTACAGTAAACAATGGATATAAATTTAAAAAAATTAAAAATCGTATTTAGTCACAATCAATTTTTAGTGCTAATTTTCCTTACACATACCTCAGTTAGATACTGTGGTTCACTTTGTTAATTAACTGTACATAAATCATTCTAAAGTGTACTTCATAGATTACTGTCAAATTAATATGCATGAGAACCATATTGTAGCTCTTTTCAACTAATGTAATGGGTGTCTGATAAGATGCAAGTCCTTGAATTTTAATAACTTTTTAGTTTATAAGAGCTTAACAAGAACTCTAGAAAGTTTGTTAGCTTCTCATGACACAGACATGAAAACATGCATCTCTAACATGCTTGGATTGTAGTGTTAGTGAAGGTTGGTTGCATCGATGTATCTGCTATCTGGTAATCAATCAGCAATGGAGATGAAGTTTACCAGCTTAGCGAGATGGGCGTAATATAGAGCCGAAAGTGGTGTCTGCTCGGCAGGCTTGACTATCATGGTGCAGCCGGCGGCCAAGGCAGGGCTGACCTTCATTAAGAACATGGTGGTGGGGAAGTTCCAGGGAATAATGAGTCCTACAACACCAATGGGTTCACGCAATGTGTATGCCTGAAGTTCTTGCGACATCTTCAATGTTTCGCCGTGGATTTTATCTGCAGCACCGGCATAATAACGAAGAGTGTTTGAAGCAGTTGGGATGTCCAACCCCTTGACCACACTAAACAACTTCCCTGCATCAATGGTATCCAGGGTTGCCAATTCTTCTGTATGTTCATCTATTAAGTCTGCGAATTTCATCATTAACCTTCCCCTCTCCTGAAAGAAAAGACAAATATAAGCCAACTTACAAAATTAAGCTAATCAAAATGGTAAGAAGCATTCTTCTAGGAGGGACAATTATGTATGATAGACATAATAAATGAGTTGTAGGCTCCATCTAATGGTTGTTTGATTGTGAACCTCATATCAGAAGTGAATCCATTTCAGCAGATTTTTCAAGGGCCATTTGAACAAAATCTAGTGACTGTTGAATGCAATTTCAACATTTTTAGCATTTACCCTGTTTTAGATGTAGCCGACCCCAAATAGTTGGGATAAGGCTGTTTGTTGTTGTTGTTGTACCCTGTTTTAGAGGAGT
>JAOXJP010211372.1:0-11870 GCA_025762735.1 Platanus orientalis
CTTAGCATAGATTGAAATTTTCATAATTTTTATAATATTTCGAAGCATTCTAGTGAAATTTCTATTAATCCTCATGATGAATAATCCATCAAAATCGAAATTTTGAACCTTGGATAGGTCTAGAGTTCAAACCTGCATCTCAACATTTTTTTTAATAATTCGAGGGCCGGCCCGAAGCTCAGCCCGAGGCCCAATCAATTAATGAGGGCCGGGCCCAAACTCCGGCCCAAACCCACCCCTACGAGACCAAACCTTGGCCCAAGCCAGGTCTATAATTTGAGGGCCGAGCCTGAGCCTACCATGGCCTGGCCCAAACCTGGCCCATGCCCACCCCTAGTGCTAAGGCTGAGATTTCATGAGTTTGTTTCCAACAAATGAACAAGACCTAGTCCAAGATTATCTATATCTTGAGGGGTGAGCTTAATGATACTAGAACTGCCCATGCTAATTTGAGAAGTGAGATCCGATGTAGCAACAACATGGCCTACTTATAGGCTCAATGGAAATTGACATGGGTTCAAGACTTGTGAGATCAAATTTTCTCCTTCGGTTATGAACTAGTGCCATCTCCACCTCCACCACCTAAAGTGCCCGGACTATCAGAAACAAATTTTATCCCAACATTACTTTCTCAACCAAAATTGTTTTGTATCTTCAAAACCACCCACCTAATATCTATGAGTTACATGTAAGGAAGAGGTATTGTCTCACCCAAGTCAAAATTAAGGTACTTTTTTTCTTTACTACCTGTGGCGAAGCCACACATACCAAAGAGGGGGATCTGTTAGCACCCAAATTTTGACTCAGGTCAACTAATGGAATGCAAGCACATCAAAGCAGCATTTAGAATTAAGACCTTAGGCAACCCTAGTTTAGGGAGATCAAACATGGAGTATAGGAGGTTAGACATCCCTTGTGAAGTCTTCACCAAATATTTTGGTCATGAAAATAATCATCCATATCATGCCATATGCAGTGCCATCACAAAGATCAGCCAAAATACATCATTCCTGGTTAAACTCTAATACTTCAAGAGGCATCAGAAGGACTACGAGGGTCCACACTCAAGAATACTAGACTCATTGTCTTAAAAAATCTCTAGCCTCCATAAGCCTTCTCACAATGAAGCATCACAGGTGAAAAAATTACCATTTTACCCTTTTACCTTCAAAACAAACACCTAGACCCTCGAGGAACCTCCAACGTTTCTTCCCTCGCCTGAATGGTGTCATGTTAGATCTTGCACACCCCCTTAAAGGAACTATTCTCTAAACAAATCCCTTTTAAATCTGGCAACATCCAATTCATCAATCTTTAAGATGTTTTGATCTAGATTTGACCATAAAAAAGCTCTCAAAGTTTTATCTGACATCACAATTCAGTCTGTTAGTGGTCATTTCTTGGTAGCTCCAAGGACTTTAAGAGACTATCACCCTAAGCCATCTCATTTGGAAGTTCTACAAGCCGAATCACCACATTTTGTCTAAATCAGGTCAAAACACTTCTTGTCTGTATTTGACACATAGTGAACCCTCGAGAGCTCCCCTAAAATCCGAATTCTATATGGTCAAACCCATTTTCCCCATTTTCTCCCTGCCCTCAAAAGACTATCTCCTGGAGATGATCAATTATAGACCCAAACTAGCCCAAAATTCCCACTCTTCAATGAGCTATTGTTACTTTATCGCATCAGGAGACCCCCCTTTGAAAAGCTCCTAAAGATTTTCCGATAACCCCAAGGTCAGGCTGTCAGTTCTTATAGCTTAAAGACTCTCTGAACTTCAATACTCTATGACCCATCAATTTTTCACGGCAACCTCAGCAAACTCCAGTAGCAATTCTAATTAAGATTTTTCACTTGTAAAAAAGAGGGTTTCGAGTGCGATTTCTTGTTTGGGTATCCATTTACAAAGTGGTTTAATCCTATATCTCACAAAATTTGAGGGTTACCTTTTGTGTAAAGAACTTAGAGACCAATTTTTCAATCTTGCCATTTTAGAAATTATTTAAAAGATATTGAGGTCAATCCAACCCTTATTTCCCCAATCTACCCCTATCATAATTCACTTTCGATTGATCTATTGCGATCGGAATATCCAAAACTTCAAAATCCTACTTTACATTTGCATGTTTTCAAGCACAGGAACCCAAAAAGAAGGTTACATAGTAATAGGATTTTTTCCCATGGAATTTCTTTGTTAGATATTAACGAGTTCATTCCTTTGTACTCTAGCTCATTAATGCATTCACATTAAGAGCTTTGAACCCTAGCCCTTAGAAGTGGATCTCCCTTGTGCATTGCATGTACCTCTAAGATTAATTACACGGATTTCGAATATCCATGTAATCCCTCATCCAACCCTACATCTAGCACAACCTTTCCCATCCCTTGATTGCTCTCAACCAATGAAAGGTGATAGTTTTCAACTTAAGTTTCATCTCTCACCCTTGATCATGTGCACCCTTGCAAACCCTTCCTAAGATCAATTACATGGATTTCAAATATCCATATAACTTACATCTAACCACTCATCTAGCACAAGCCATTTCAACCCTTTATTACTCCCAACCAATCAAAGTTGATAGTTTTCAACTTAAGTTTCATCTCTCACCCCTTGATTTAATTAAATCCTAAACTATATCTTAGCCCTTCTTTTTTCCAAACCCTAATTCTAATCCCAGCCATTGATCATTCACTTATCCACTCATATTCTAATCTCAGACCTTGATTTCTCTCCACCAATGGGAGGGGTGCCTTAGTCTCCATACCTTGCAATCTTGGCCCTTGATCTCCCATTACATCCTAGCATTCCATCTATACCCCCAAACCCCTATAAATAGCCCTAAATTCGTGCCATTAAGAGAGGATTTTTTGAAGCAAAAATCTGAAAGAAAGGAAAAGAAAGAAAATGAAGAAAAAAAAAGGAAAAAGCTCAAGACCTAAACCTTAACCCTAACCCTTGAAAGAGGTAACCCTAAACCCTAATTTCTCCTAGGTATTTAGCTAGGTTTATATATGTAATTTTTATGTATTCCATGTGTTTCTATGATGTTCAATGCATACCCTATGACTGTCTCTTGAAGGTGGCTACACAACAAAGACAAAATATATCTCTGTTGGAGTTATTTTTTACCACAGAGCACTCTCGAAAAAAAATTTATGATTTTTTTAGGGATCTAAATGGTTCCAACTATTTATGGTAGGCTCTTGGATTGGTAACCTACCTACAATAAAAAGTTCATGAATTTTAGAGCAGGTTTGGGCCTCGGAATAGTCCCTAAAATCTACCCACATAACTGGTTTTTTGTGTTCTTTATTTACCAATCTATATTACAGAATTTTTTGTAATATTTTTAGTTTGAATTTTGATCTAATTTTTTTACATAGTACTCTCAAAATGATGTTCTATGTTAGTAAAAAATTTAAGAAATTTTCAACCTTGATAAAAAATCAGGCTGTTGGATTTCTGCCTTACAACTAACGCCTAAATTTTAATGTCATTTAAAATTCATGTGTCAATACAAAATTTACGCATACTTAAAATATCGGCGTCAGGTTTTAGGGCCCACTCCAATGACCTCTCGACCTTTCTGAGGTCATACATAGACACAAAAAGGCTTAGACCCATCTTCATGTCCAAAGCACACCTGTAGGCCCTTGTTCCCTCCAATGCCTGGATATTCATTTTGGAAAAATTCAAGCGTTAGGGATTGATATTCAAGTGCTAGAGACATTCAAGCGTTAAGCCTAAGACCAAAAATAACTTTTTCTTTTTTCAACTATTTTGTTTGTTATTCCTTTTGTATAAAGACCCAAATTTTAAACTCAAGTGATATGACTACAAAGAGGCCTTTTGCCCCTCTGTAAATTCCCAAAAAACTAAGAGGGCCAAACTTTGAAAGTCAGGTTGCTAGACTTTTTCTAGCAACTAACGTCAGAATTTTAATGCAAATAAAATTTAGGTGTATTGAGATTTAGGCATCAAGCCATATTCAGGCGTTAAGCCTGATACCAAACCAACCTGTTTTGATTTTTGTATTAATTTTTTTATTCTTTTTGTGTAAAGACCCAAGTTCTAAAATTCAAGTGATCTGGCCATAGTGATGTCCCTCACTTCTCTGCTAATTCCCAGAATAGTGGGATCCTCAAAAGAGAGCTAGACCCTAAAAGTTAGGTTGTTGGACTTTTTTTAGCAGCTGACTCATGAATTTTGAGGATAATTAAAATTCAGGTGTATTGAAATTTAGGCGTCAGGCCAAATTTAGGCACCAAGCCTATGTAATAAATAAATAAAATTCATTTTTTATTTTCTTCGACATGTACATTTATGGCAATTAACAACATGAATGCTCATGAGAAGCCACCCTAAATAGGTAGGTAATTGGGCTGCTTAACACCTTTCCTAATTGCAACAAAACAACTTACTCGAGTTGGTGGCGACTTCCAAAAAAAGCCTAACCCCCAAGTAAGCCATGTACAAAACCTAAAAAGAGACCAAATGCCAAATGTGGAGGTCGAAACTCAGAAAAAAGGGAATGAGGACTAGATCCTTTTTCCCATCCCTTTTCCCTGATGTCCATAGGGGTCTCTGAATAATTTGTCTCATATACAAAACCTTTGAGGGGGTCTTTGAATAATCTATTCCAGATACAAAACCTCCTAAGGGGTCTCTAAATATATAACCACTATGGTGTTCCTCTCTAAATGTTACTTTCTCTTAAATATATAATTCATAAGGGATATCTAAAATAATAAGCCACAATGAGTCTCTTAGTTACTAACTTCTTCAAATATAACCTTTAAGGTCTCCGAATCATTCATAACTCTTAGGAATCATATAACTTCCCTCTCATCCTTAGATACAAATCACACAAATTTTTTGAACTGTACTTCTTAATAGAAAATAATCACGTGTTTTATTCTACTTATAACAATAATATCATACACTAACATAAAACAAAACTTAACATGTTGTACCATTTATAATCTCATGCTAATAAAGGCTTCAAACAAAATAATGCATAATTAAATATGACATAATTTATAGTTTAACATTATATTCATGATCCTTTCTAAACTTAACTTTCTCAAAAACCATTTTTTTTGTTTTTCAAAACTTGTAGTCTTATTAAAGATCATATGAAATCATGGTTGGTTCATCTTAAAAATAGAGGATTGCTTGACTCAATCTAAGCACAACCTAAGAATGGTTTTTCTTTAAAATCATGGTTCATACTTATGCTTGTAGAAAATCATATATGCCTTTTTAATTCGTAATCAAAGCTTTAGGGAATATTAATGTTTCTTCTTCTTAACATGGTCAAAACAAGCTAAACAATTGGTAATCCTTTCTTAAAGTATAAAACATGATCATGCATGAGGAGAATTTGAGAAAAACTTTCAGAACATATAAGTTACAAACTTATTAGCCAAAACATAGATATTTTCTAAGGATTCATGGTTTAATACATGGATAATCAATTTTCAAAACTTGAACAAAGTTCTAGGATCATAAACAAAGAAAAAAAGTGTAAACTTTATGCAATTACTTGCAACATCCACAAGAACTTTCAAACTTCTTATATTTTCTATGAAAACCAAACTTAATTAACACATGGAAGATCTTTTCAAAAAGTTCAAACAAAGTTCTAAGATCCTAAACAAGGAACAAAACATGTAAACTTCATATAATTACTTTCCTCTTACTGTAAAAATTAGATTCCAAAACCTGTAGTAGCTCTTCAACCTCTTTCTTTTCCAAAATTTCTTCTAAACCTTAGTTTTTTTTTTTTTTTTTGTTCTCTTCCTTTCTTTTGATTCTTAGTGTTTTTGTGTTGAATTAGGTTGAAAACACAACCTCATATAGACCCTAGAGGTCTTTGAATCAAAATAGAAAACCCCTAAAGCAAACCAAACTCAAAAAAATTGAGTTTCTATTTTTTGGCCGACACAGGCCAATCAATTGAGCTACCCTGGCCGGATCGTTTAGGCCTAACCCATAAATCTTCAAAATTTTTCTTTGCTTGACCTTTGCATGTTAAATCAGCCATAACATCTTAGTTTAATGTCCAATTCACTCGTTGTTTGTGGCATTGTAATCTTGACTTCAATACCTTTCCAATGACATAAAGTTTTCTCCCTAATTATTCCTAAATTTTTACTGGTGTCTCTAAAGTGGACAAGTTTACAACTCATTACATATACATTTATAACATGCCAAGTGTGTGCAAAACACGTGGGACATATGTGTACATAATATGTGTGTAATTCAGGTGCAAGGTGTCACATAATTAGAGTTCATGGTTAAATCAATTAGATCTCTTACATTCAATCAAGTCACAATAGATTTCACTTAGTGCATAGAACTTTTCAGATTTTAACATAGAATGGGAGTAACTTTAATGATCACATTAAAAGAATTTGATGTAATTTATATCAATCCACTTGGAATTCGATGGGATCTTAAACATTCTAAGAGATTGGAAGAAAATCACATAGAATCATGTGATATCATTGAAGAGTCAATATAGAATCACATAGATTTTAAGAATCAACAAGGGGAAACATAAATAGATCATATAGATTTGAATTAATTCAAAGTAGATCTAAGAATCAAAGGAGAACAATAGTAAACAATGCTGAAAATTGAGATTCAATGATTCAGTATCATGGGAATGAAAAAATATTGCAAATAAAGCTTAATCATTCTCTTATGGATGAAATTCATACAACTTTACTTGAAATCCATGAAGAAAACTTATGGAAACACATGTATATAAGATCATTCAAAATCACTTGAAATCATTATAGAGAATTCATAAAACATATGGATCTAAGATCTTAGGAATGAAAACTGATGCATATTAAAACACAATTTCTAACAAATTCACTTGGATCTAAGAATCAAATGAGAAATCACATATTCAATGCAAAACACTGAAATAAAATGAATCTAAGATCTTAAAAAGGAAAACAAATGCATCTGATGCATAATTACTTACTCACTTTAGTTCCTTCTTCTTCTTCAATCTCTAACCAATAAATCCTTGAAGAATTCTCTCTTCACTTCCTCTCTCTAAAATTAAAATATGAATTCACAATCATAATCCATAGATCTATAAGAATCTCTATTAGAAATCTACAAACTCTTCCTAAATTTGGCTAGATCTAGGGTTTTTGAGCTTACCTTACTTTTTGTAGAGGGATTTTTCATCTTCTTTCTCAATTCTCCCTCTTTTCTCTCCCTTAGCCTTTCTCCTATGTTTTTTTACCCTAATCGGGTAAACTAGAGGTTTAAACTGAAACTCAATGGGTCTCACATGCTAAGAGAGGAAAAATCACAATTTTCACACATTTTTATTTTTTTTGCTAGAATTTGAGTTTCAATTGGTCAAAACAATTCGATCGCTCCAAAATTTTCTCGACCAATCAAAATCAATTTCCCAAATGTTTTGCAATCCCTTGAGACTTTTGCAATTAGCCAATTTGCAAATTTAAATCCTCGGTGTTCTCTTTTGGCCTATATCTCTTCGTAAGCCCCATGTACACTCCTATATCATGTTCTGTCTTCCAATTAGGTCTTAAATTGCTTATCATCATATCTCATTCTCACATTATTTTACTTAAAGTAGTTTAGGCATATGTAGGGTGTTACATTCTCCCCCTTTTACAATAAGTATGAATCTTAGCTTTAGATCAAATGCGGGTACTTTGCTCCTATTTCGGTCTCCCCTTCTCATGTCACTTCTTCTTCTTAATGATTGCACCATAATACTTTCACATATGATACAACTTTGGATCATAACACTTATTCTTTTTTGTCAAGGAGTCTTACTGGTTGTTCCTCATATGATAGGTCTTCCTTGATTTGCAGAGGTTCATATTCCAATACATTCCAAGAGACACATGTATTTCTACAACATCGATACATGGAATATGCGATGAACATGTGAAAGATACAAAGGTAAAGCCAATTCATAGGCAAACATACCTTCCTTCTTTAAAATTTTGAACGGTTAGATGAATTGGGGTTCTAATTTTCTCTTTTTCTCGAATCTCATTACACCTTCTTTTGGTGACACTTTGAGAAACACATGGTCTCCAACTTCAAACTCAATGTCACTTATTATCTTATCGGCATAGCTCTTTTATTGGCTTTGTGATATCAAAAGTCTATCCAGAATGAGTCAAATTTTCTTTGTGTTGATTTGGAAGATTTCTGGTCCAATCATCCTTCTTTCACCCACTTCCTTCAACATATAGGTGATCCATACTTTGGTCCATGAAATGCCTTAAAAGGGGCCAATTGTATGCTAAATTGGAAACTGTTATTGTAGGTGAATTCCACCAATGGTAAATGAATGTCCCAACTTCCTTCTAGATCAACCACATAGGCCCAAAGCATGTCTTCCAATGTTTGGATAGTCCTTTCTAACTACCCATTCATCTGTGGATGAAAAATTATAATAAATGTTAGTTTTATTCCCATAACTCTTTGTAGACTAGTCCAAAACTTAAAAGTAAAGCAAGGGTCCCTATCAAAAACTATGGTGATGGGAATTCCATGCAGCCTTACAGTCTTAGATACATAGAGTTGAGCCAATTTTTATAGAAAATATGAAATTCTAATTGGCAAAAAGTGTGCTTGATTTGGTCAACCGGTCTACAATCACCCATATAGAATCAAGTCATTTTGCAGTCCTTGGTAATCCAACTATAAAATCCATTGATATATAATCCTATTTCCACTCTAGAGTGTCAAGAGGTAGTAACTATCCAACAAGCTTTTGGTGTTCAGCCTTAACTTCTTGACATGTCTAACATTTAGCCATGTAATTCGCAATTTCTTTGTTCATATTATTCCACTAATATACACCTTTAACATCTGGATACATCTTAGTACTTCCTAGGTGTATGGTGCATGAAGTTTTATGGGTTTCATCCATGACTTCCTTTTTTAACTCGTGGTGATCCGAAACTCACAATCATTTTCTCAACCATAATACTTCATCACCCTAAATAAAAAAAATTTCTCGGTCGCCTTACCTCACCTCATCTCTGATCTTCATTAACTATGGATCATCAATTTGTGCACTTTTAATCTTCTCAATGAGTGTGAGTTACACTTTAAGATGTGTAATCAGACAAGCCACACTACTTGTGAATTTTCTACTTGAAGTGTCTGCCACAACATTTGCTATTCTGGGGTGATAGCAAATCGTGCAATCATAATCTTTTATTAATTCTATCCACCTTCTTTGTTTCAAATTTAGCTTATTTTGAGTGAAAATATATTTTACTCTTGTGGTATGTAAAGATCTCACATGCCTCACCATATAGATAAAGCTTCCAAATCTTAAGTACAAAAACTACAACCACTAGTTGCAAATCATGTGTGGAGTAGTTGTATTCATAAGGCTTGAGTCATCTTGATGCATGAGCTATCACTTTCCCATGCTATATAAGCACACAACCCAACCCCTTTCTCAAAGCATCACTATAGATTACAAATCAACCGAAACCCAATGGTAGGGTGAGGTTTGGAGAAAAAACCAATTGATCCTTGAGCTCTTAGAATTTCTTCTCGCAAGCCTCACTCCAATGGAACTTTAAATTTTTTTGAGTCAATTTAGTCAAAGGTCCTACTATACAAGAGAAACCATCAGCAAATCTCCGGTAGTAACCTGCTAGGCCCAAAATGCTAAGGGCCTTTGTCACATTTGTTGGTCTTACCTAATTTACCACATCCTCTACCTTCTTTGGGTTGACATAAATCCCATCCTTTGATATCATGTGCCCCAAAAACATCACTTTGTCGATCCAATAGTCACATTTGTTGAATTTAGCATACAACATGTGTTCCCTTAATGCCTGTAAAGTGATCCTCAAATGTTCCTCTAAAGTCTTTGAAAGTATAAGTATGTCATCAATGAACACTATTACAAATTGATTTAGAAAAGGCTTGAACACTCAGTTTAAATCCATAGAGGCAGCTGCCGCATTTGTAAACCCAAAAGACAACACTAATAACTAGTAATGTGCATATCGTGTATGAAACGCAATTTTGGATATATCCTCCTTTATGATCTTAAGTTGATGATAACCCGACCTTAAATCAATATTTGAGAATACTATTTCTCCTTGTAACTGATCTAACAAATTATCAATCCTTGGCAATGGGTATTTATTCTTCACAGTCACCTTGTTCAACTATTAGTAATCCATACATAACCTCATGGATCCATCTTTCTTCTTCACAAATAGTATTAGTGAGCCTCAAGGTGACATACTAGGATGAATAAAACCTTTATCCAACAATTCTTGTAATTGTATTTTTAGTTCCTTCAACTCTATAGGAGCCATATGATATGGAACTATGGAAATCAGTGCCATACTCGGAACTAAGTCAATGGTAAACTCTATATCTCTATCCTGCAGTAAACCTAGAAGAACTTTGGAAAATACGTCCCCAAACTTTCTAACAATGTGGATATCTTTGATTCTAGTTTCTTCTTTCTGGCTATCAACCACGTATGTGAGATAACCCTACCAACCTTTCCAAAGTAACTTGTTCACTTGGATGGTGGAAATCACACTAGAAAAGGTGTCCTTACTTATCCCTTGAAAGGAGAACTTTGTTTATCTCGGTATTCTAAACATTACTTCCTTTAAGTAACAATGTATTGTGGCATGATAGGCCACTAACCAATCCATCCCCCAAATAACATCAAAGTCTTACATCTCTAAAAGAATCAATTCAACCTCTAATTCCCTATCTTTAATCTTAAGCACACAATATTTACACATAGGTTTAGTTATCATGGTTTTACCGAGTGGAGGTTTAGGTGTAGAGTTAGCATATTTCACATAATCACAAGATATGAATGAATGTGTGGATCCAAGATCAATAAGAATTTGTGCATCATTAGCAAATAAAGAAAGTATCCCTGTCACCACATATTTGGATGCCTCTGCATCTTTCTCGGTAAGTGCATAAACTTGCCCTTAAACCTTGGGCCTTGGTCTTTCTTTATCTTGCCTGCTTGTCTGTCCTCTTATAAGAGCTGGACAATCCTTGATTTGGTGTCCCACTTGTCCACACTTAAAGCAAGTGTTGGACTCCCAGTAGCATGATCCTTGATGCATTTTTCTACACATATTGCATGGTTCAACAACTCTTTTTTCCTCTACTTCTCACATTTGTCTCATTGGTATTAGTCTCTAATATCCGCCTCTTTGTGGTGCCTCATCATTGAATCTCTTCTTTCCTTTGTCTTTAATTCTCATCAGCTCCTTGCAATCCCTCTTAAATACTTTTTCCATTTCAACCACATCAGCAAAAGTTTTAAGCCTTAAATCCAAGATCCTTATCTAGATGCTAGGACGCAAACCTCGCAATCCCTCTTAAATACTTATGCCATTACCTTGTTACTTTCCCTTTATTGGCCATCAT
Organism: Platanus orientalis; assembly: GCA_025762735.1. Taxonomy (NCBI): domain Eukaryota; kingdom Viridiplantae; phylum Streptophyta; class Magnoliopsida; order Proteales; family Platanaceae; genus Platanus; species Platanus orientalis. Next base: position 11,454 of record JAOXJP010211372.1, read on the forward strand.
TAGTCACATGTTCCTTCACCACATCAGGAAAACTCTTGATTTCTCCCAAAACTCTCGTAAGAATCTCAATTTCTAGTTGGAAGCAAGTAGGGGAAGCACATCTTCGGGGTGGCATCTTTTCCTAAAGTAATAAAGAATACTTTGGAGTCTAATATTCACTAATACAATATCACTCCCAAAACCTATCATTTATCTCAAATACATAAGCACTAAGCTATATCATTAATCAATCCTTCAATTAGAATTTTCATTGTCTTATCCAAAGATAAAATTTCCCATTCTCTAATATTCCACATTTCACTTGTTCTGTTTAGTTTCACTTGGTTTTACAACACTTCCACTTGTCTAATGAATCCAAACATAGCTGCTCTAATACCAACAACAATCATGCCTTGAATTCGGTCCAAGTTCTCATAT
>JAOXJP010211383.1:0-11870 GCA_025762735.1 Platanus orientalis
CCCCCCCCCAAAAAAAAAAAACAAACAAACAAAACAACTACTCACACCAAATGAAACCCCACTCTATTTCATCAAACTCACTCCTAATAGAGATCCATTCTAATAAAATATTATGAGTTTAAACAAACAACTCCTCGTAAGTCCTCAACTTTCCCTCAAAAATTTTAGAGTTTCTTTCCTTCTACAAGCCCCAGCAAATAACCCCCGGAAGGTAAGACCATATGATTGAAGGTAAATTGTCCAAATCCCGAATCTACCAACTGGAGATTAGCTCACGGAAGTGGGAGGGAAAAGACGATAAAACATCAAGATGGGAAAGAAAGAAGCTCCAAACCATATGCCCCACGACATAATGAACAAAAAGATGATCCACTGACTCCTCCTCCTGCAAACACATCACACATCTATTTGTCAAATTCCAACCCCTACTTTGAGAGTGATCAATGGTGAGAATCTTATCAAGGAAGACATCCACGTAAAGGACACTTTTGACGGGATACCCGGGATCCAAATGCCATTGATAGGAAATGAGCCAACCCTAAACCCACCCAATTCCAAATAGAGAGACTTGGGGGTAAAATTTCCTTTTTTTTAAATAACCCATTTCCAACAATCCCTTTTCAACGGATTAGGTTTAAAACCTTCAAGCATCGCCAACAAATTACCAAAATCATCAATCTCTCAATCGTTCAAATTCCGACACAACCAAGGCCTCCAAATATTACACTCATCAAAAGCATCAGAAACCATACCCATGGGGTCCATAGCTAAGGAATGAAGGTTTTTAAACATGTCTTGAATGGGGCAATCCCCAATCCAACGATCTTCCAACCATGATGATGATGATGACAACCCATACAGGGAGATGCACACTATATGCTACAACCATGATGTTTATGAAAGCCGTTCTGTAGAGAATGAGGGTGCAAGTGTGAGTGCTAACATAGGGGGGACAACTATAGATAGTAGATCTAGGGATGCTAATGATTCATCTGGTGATAATGATGGCGATGGTAGTGGTGTTGCTGCTACTACAACTTGATGTTGTTGGTCCAACTGTAGTTGGCAAATCTTCGGCGTCATACAGATCCACAGAATTTGATTCCAAACATATTTCTACACAAGACACTAATCATGACATACTATCTCTGCATACTCAATGATCCGATGATACTTATGGCAGACAACATGGATACAAAAATCGTCATTAAGATGCACCACGTTCTTTGTTTGGATAAACGAATGATATTGAAATGCGTATGTGTTCCATGGACATGAATCGGTCCTTCTCACATGATACTAATAGTCGGTTTTGTGGTCGGTCCCATGATGACCAGAAATAACTGCAAGATTCATCTTCATATGTATACATCCTCCCTTATCCACATGTTCCAAAGCATGTTTGTGAATCAAGCTCTAACAAATCTCACCCACCACCATATCTAGATGTTTTTCCATCACCAATATAGTTTAGACAGCATGTTGGCAAGTTGAGTTCTAGCCAGTCTCATCCACACCACCATATCCACAATTTTTTCCATCACATGCACAAATTTAAAAGCGTGTTGGAGAATCAAGCTCAAGCCAGTTCCATCCACCATCATATCCAAAGTTTTTGTACAATTTAAAGAGCATGTTGGATAATCGAGCTCTACTATCCTTGTTGCTCATCTACACCATATCCATATCTTTTTTTGTCATCAAATTCCCACGTACAGTTTGGTCATGAAGGTCAAGAGTTGTGCTCCAGTGGCATCGCCGCAAGTATCATGATGTTCCACCACCTACAAGATGGGATAAGCTTTAGCCTCCACCTCATGTGAAGGAACACACTTTCAGGGAGTTTATGAGTTTCCATTTCCATCCCAAAGAACCACACTCATATCCATATGCATATATTAAGGAGTATCGACGAGATAGTGAAGATGACTATGCACCCGATCCACCACAACATTCTTGGTGGAAATAGTGACCCCCCATTAGGTATGTTCTTAGTGGAATTTATGGTTTAGTTTTTATTAGATTTAATCATATTAGATGTTTGATTAAGCAAAGTACAATCTTGAAGTTATAAAACCTCTTAACAGTGTTTGTACATGTATGATGCACTTTACATGCCTACAATTATGTTTTTTCACTTAATTTTCATAGAAACCTTCTTACTAGTTTTTAGGATTTTTTTCAGATTTGTAAAGAGGGGATCAGTTTTGGATCAAACAATCCATGTCTCCGATCCGAGTTTTTGAACCATGGATGAATGTAAATGCAAAAAAAAAATACTTAGGGTGATCCCATATTGTAATTATTCCAGGCTGTTTAGGGTTACTAGGATAGGATTTGTGAGAAAAGAAAAAGAAAAGAAAGAAGAATGAACGAGAGAGGAGAGAGAACACTTCCGATTGTGTTTCTCATCTCTAGGATCTTATCATATTTTCCATACAATAACAGATCTGCCCACATACAAGATATATAGTCTACTGTATCCCATCTACAATTCTAACTTACAATATTACCCCTGATAACCTTATCTTCTCAACAGATTCTTTCTGCACCGACACAAGAAAAGGAAGACTGAAGGCCTACTAATATTTTCCACACCTTAGTTCAATGTGGTAATCAAGCAAAGAAGAAGCTTGTTACCGATGGAGGCAGCAACGTGAATGTGATTTTTGAATCTACTGTTGGTTGATTGAAGTTGCCTAGTAAACCCCATCTCTGTTCTTCCAAAGTAGTGTGGATAGAGTATAGACAACACGTCCATACAGGTAAAAATGATGATTGATTAAATTAGATTTTCAATAAAATTTGCTGAACAGCTCTTGGGAGGTTAAGAGATCTTCAGGGAAACAGGACCAAATGAGAACTAGGATTATAATGTTTAACACGGTAAGGCATAGTATAGAGATTTTAATTCAGAGGCTTTACAGCGGTAAAAAAAATGCAAAGTTAAATGGGGACTGATTGGAAGGGACTTTCTTAAGAGTTCACAGACTGCTCTTATGATAAATTTAGGTTAGAAGAAAAAGAAGTTTATAAAGGTCTTGTCAAAGTTTTCTTCTTCTTTTTTTTTTTTTTTTTTTTTTTTTTTTTTTTTTTTTTTTGCCATAGAAAAATGGTATGGGATTTTGAATAACTAAAAGACTAAGGGTTGAAGGGGCTGGATATCCTAGAAAAGCTGGCCATAGAATTACTTGGTTTTCCTTGAATTACAAAAAAAAAAAAATGAAACATGGTGGTATGTTTAAGGAGAGATACAGTAAAAATAAAAATTAAAAAAAGGGATAAATGTGGTTCACACCAATCAATGCACCCTGAATTTTTTAATGTTTATTATTTATTAATTTATTGTTTTTATTTTTGATTGATAAGTAAAGATTTCATCAGGACGAGTCCCAATACAACAAGAAAGACTACAAGAGGCCAGCGGCCAAAGGAGAGAACAACAAAGAGGCAACCCCCAAAGAAACAGAACACACAACCCTAAAACATCGCAACAATTCTATCCCATCTTGAACAAGCACATCTCTTTCTACAATAACACAGCTCTTGCATCTTGGGCCCAGAAAAACAGAAAAACAAAAACAAAATCCATGCCTCTGGAAAACACTTTGAAACTGGGTTCAATACAGTTGTCGAATGCCCGACTCTTTCTCTCTAGTCAAACTGCCTCAACTACCATGCTACAATGTCCTCCACCCAAGCAGAAGATTTCCTAGGTCCCTAAGGATACCCAGCACTGCACAAACCATCAACATAGCATTCCACACCTCCATTGAGAATTGCAATGGATTTAAAGGTACGAAATAGATTCAACATCTTCATAACAAAGAAGACATATTTGGGTAATACATACGTCTCTTTGCCAGCTTATCAATGGTTGAGAGTTTCCCAAGGGAGGCAGTCCACACAAAAACAAAATTGCACTTTAAAGGGGATAGGATGATACCATATACTCTTCTACGGAATAATTAAAGATTCTCTTTACACATACGCCTAAAACATTTTTTTTATAGATAGCTTAAAACATATTCTTAAATCTACCTATCAAAAAAAAATTCTTAAACCTTGAAGTCAAAACCTGAGCAATAATCTGTGCATGCAAACCACCAGCACTAAGCCAATTGGCCTCAAATCTTTCGGCTCCACTTCTCATCTCTTCAACATGAAGGCCATGAATGGAGCATTTACACCTTTTTCCAAAGATTCGTTTACATGAAATCCTTCCAATCGAACCCTAACAGCTGTTGTACAAGACCATATGAAAACTTTCTGGCCCAGTTGCTTTATCCCCACACACTCCCCGAGAAATATTAAATCCTTGTCCTCAAATGATTTCTCTAACCAGTCATACAAGCCCAGTGAAATTCAACTGAACTTTAAGCCATTCAGAGTACAGGTTGGAACAAAACTCCACCATGGCATTCTGAGTTTCTTCTTTTTGTCCACCAATGACCTATCAACCATAAATCCTGATACGGTTTTAGACCATCTTCTAGCATTTGTAATTCAATGGAGTACCATGCCTTTTTTATCTCCTTTTAGCCACTCTACCCATCAATTTTGCCACCAACAAATTTTCAACATTTGTGCAAGCTATTTGAACTCTTCCATTTATCTCAACACCTCAAAGCTACCATGTTCATAAAATTGGTAACTTTGAACCACAGCAATTTAAACAGAGAAAGGGTTGGCCCCTGGTAAATTGCTCCGCAATCAAGGAGCAGTAGAGTGTGGTTAATCTCATTGATATAGGTAGGGGCCATTGGGCATCATCCTTTATGACACTTGGATATTGTAACTCTCAATCTATGGACACCAATAACCTACCGAGTTTGCTATGCAAAGGGTTATTTTGGTTGTTTCTCCAATTAAAAGCAAAATCATCCAACAGAATATCTCCCAATGCATTCCACTTTATAAAGTCAGTAAAACCCTGCATACAGAATGATAAATTGTCAATACCCCCTCAGTATCATAATTTGCTTCATCCAAACCTTATAAATGTCGTCTCATGTATCTTACTGTATCTCAATTTTTTTAAACATACCATAATGAAATACAGCAATCCAAAAATTCTAATTCAAAGTAACCAGTATGCACAGCAATAACAATATTTTAAAGAATGAAGAGAAGGCAGATTTCATAAAGTTTAAGTAAACATAAGTTTGATCATAAAAGTAAAGATGATAAGCTTTAACAATAAAATGTAATAAGTATCCTATTTTGGAAGGAACATTGTATGTTCTAAGTCTGGAAATCGATCATGATGGGTAAGTTGGATTTTTGGAAGTTCATTATATTCAACCTCGGTTCAGGAGTTGATATCAAATTTTGGGAGTATGGTCGGACTGGTGAGGTTACTCTCAAGGAAGGCTGATGTGGACAATGCCAAAAGGTTGATGTACGATCCACCACATAAAAGAATTTGCTTCAAGAATGAAGAAAATTCAAGTTTTGGGGAGAGTCTGGGGACTTTTAGGAATTTTCCTAATTATTTTAGAGTATTTTAGTGGATGAATTTAATGTAATAAGGCCATTAGACCCAAGTTAGAAAGTTGATAGTAAGTTGGAATTGAATTAGGAGAAGTTTAGAAGTGTCTATGGATTTTTTTCAGATTTTTGTAATTTTTTTGGGTTTTTTTTTGCTGACCATACAAGGAGGGATATTTTAGTCCGATTTGGACCAATTTCGTTTTTTTATTATAAATAGGTCCTAAAGACCTCTTGTATGACAGTTGAAGAAAACTTATGAATTGAAATTGTTATTTTGAAGCCCATAGTTTGGCTATACCTCTATACCTCTCACGGTTAGGTGAATTCATCTTTTTCTTCTTTCTTCTTCTCCTCTCTTCTCTCTTCTCTCTTATGTTTATTTTATTCTTGAATCTTCTTTAAAGATTTTTGCAAACAATTCTTCATTATCTTTTTTAATATTTTTCCTACCTTCTTCTACAATCTACTTTGTTCCTACACATCATCCCTCACCTCCTCCATTCTTTCTGTCTTGTTCTTCACCTTCTTTAAACACTTTTCTGTGCTACAAAAAAAAAATTCAGAAAATCTTATTTTTCTAATTACTCCATCATTTTTCCATAAAAACCTAATTCCTTTTAAGTTTAGCCTTCTCATAACCCAAGACACATAACCATACAAGAATCCCCAATTTCCAACCCAAAAATCTAGGGTTTCTTTAAGTGTTATGCATTCTTGAACCCTAAACTCAAACCCATTCAACCATACACACCTATAGCCCCTTTTCTTTTAATTCTTTTATAAAAACATCAACTATTACATAAATGGGGGGGGGGTGCATGCCCCTTTAGTCCCCTTCTTTTTAGGTTTTCAAATTTGAAAACCCAAGTTTCTTGATTTTGGGAGATTTTAGCATCTTTCTAATTCCTCCATTCCGTCTTTAATTCCTCTTGAATCTTTGCTTCCCTTTCATTACTCCATCCTTCTTGAAGTGTTTTCTTTCATTCTTGATTATTTTCTTTAAAAATTTGGTTTCTTAATTGTTTTCTTTTAATTTTCAGCATTATCTAAATTTCAAGAATCATTATTTAGGCTTGTGTTAATTAAACAAGTGTAGGAATCTTGTTTTCCTTGATATCCTACATCAAAGGCTTTAATCGCATGTTTTGTCTGGCAAGTGATCCTCCATGAGTGCCAATGGCAGATTCTTTTGATATTATGAATGGTGTGTGGATCCCGAGGTTGGTAGGAACCTGAATGATTGGGAGATGAGTGAGATGGTGAGGTTAATGAATTCTTTGTCAAATCAAAGGTCGGATTCAAATAGAGGTGATAGTTAGGTTTGAACCATTAATAATAAGGACCTTTTTTCGGCAAAATCTTTGTACTGGAAGTTAATAAAGGTTGATGATTCCTATTTTCATAGAAGCATTTAGAACCCAGGCATTCCTTCTAAAGTGTCCTTTATGTAATCTGGATAAAATTCTTATTCTTACTCACCGTTTTTTTTTTATAGGTAAGTAGGTGAAGACGGGTTTTGAACCCAGGTCTGTGTCATGTGTATGAGGGAGGAGGAATCAATTAACCATTTGTTTATTTACTATCCTATGGCTTCCATGGTTTGGGACTTTTTCCTTTCTCGCATCCAAATCTCCTGGATTTTCCCAAAGTATTTCTTTGATTTGATTAAAGGGTGGTGGAATCTGGATCTAGAGAATTTTCCTTCCCTTATCTAGCATGCCCTACCGGGTACCATTTGTTAGGGTTTGTAGAAGAGAAGAATAATCGAATTTTCAAGGACAAGTCTCGTAGTCAGGAGGAGCTATAAGCTCTTTTTTTATTGGGTCTATGTGTGGGCTAGTTTGATGAGATTGAGTGGTATTCCATGCGGTGTAAAAATATGTAATCTATTTTTGTTCTACTTGGTCCATTTTGTTTTGTCTTGTTTTCTCCTTGGTACTTTCTTTTGTTGGGTATCACCTGCCTGGTGATCCCTTTTGTGTTTGTTTGCACTTTTTGTTTTCTCAATATAGTTTCTCTTTATCTCTCTCTCTCTCAAAAAACAAAAACAAAAATCAAAACATGACAAAATCAACATTAAAGAGACAAAAGTCATAGTTAATAAATCCAGACAAAAGGTTGACCCAAAGAGGGAGCCAGGCCGGCCATTAAAGTGGATGAGTTTGCCAGACAATGGATGATTCGTCTAGCAAATAGTCTAATATGACACAGGAATCTTCCATGTGAAAACTTGGTTCGCAAAAGAGTTCCATGTGTTCACATCACCCTATCCTCATGTCATGTGTTGAGTTACAGTGCAATAGCTCCCTCCACATGATAAAAGAAGCTTCAAGTTCAACAGCCCATTCTGGACATTTTGAAGCTTCGACAACTAGCATTACAAGTAACAATGAGATGTTGGCCATGTGACTAAAACAGGGGGTTTTCCAGCAAATGGATGTGAATGACCCACCTTGAAAACCTGCTCCTCCCCTCCCCACACCCAACATACACGCAGGATGCCAACAAGTTAGAACTCCCGGTTTAATAATTATGAAAAATAATTCCTAATAAGCAAATGCATATAATCTTCATAGAAGAATTTATTTAAATTATGCATATCAACTATTAAAGTTTCTACTTAAAGGCTTAGTGAGGTATGTGTGACATGACATGCATATATATGCCTAACATCTGGCTGCATGCAGTGGTCCCAGGAGCTTACACCTTAAACAACACTGCATGCAGCCAAGATGTTGGGCACTGGATGCCTTTGGTGCACACATATAGGAGAGAGAGAGAGAGAGAGAGAGAGAGAGAGAGAGAGAGAGGAGACCATAGTATGTGTCTTTCCAGATCGAGTTTGCCCATAAGCAAAAACAGAAACATTATATCCATCCAAGGCTGACTGCACAAATGGTTGTACATCATGGAAAAGCTCCCCTGCATGTACAGAACGTAAGATAGTAGGTTTTTTTAACAAAATATCATATTCACACAATTGAGATGTGGAAAAAAAATAACAGCCTTAAATTCAAGAAAGAACCACGCATAAAAATGCAAGTAGGAAAGAAAGGGAAAAAACTATAGGCAAATTATGTTCTCTCACCTTGCCCAACATGCGGTCCATACACCCTATCAAATTCAAAATCCTTCTTTGGGTTGGAGATAGAATCATCACCAGTATTAATGCGGATGGAGAAATCATCAGGAAACTCAACCATAGATGGGCCTTCATCTTCAAAAAGCGGTCGTGTACGAACAAATACCTTTATATTTCCTGAAATTATTAATCCCGTTTTTCAAACGAAACAACACAAACCCTCTTTAAAGCTTTTTTTTTCTCCTTTTTCTTCTTTCTTTTTTTTTTCTTTTTTTTGGGTAGATGAGACACAAACATCAAATTTAAATGGACAAGCTCAAGGAAAATGCACCTTTGGCTGTCAACAGGTCATTGAACAACCTTTTCTTCTCAGCGATAAGTGGTGATATTCTAGCCTCAGTTTCAAGGGCGACTTGATCTGAATGAGAAAATAGTCAACAATGACCAAAATTTAAAATCTCTTCAAAACACAAAACCAAACTACACCAGAGCGGTAAAAAACAACAACAACAACAAAGCCTTGGGGTTGGGCTTTGTTGTTTGGCTACATAAATCCTATCCCACCATTCCACTCTAAGGCCATATGGAACTGTAAAAAATTACACAGAGGATATATATATATATAGAAACACACACATGAGAACTTAACCAATATGATTTGGTAAACATACATCTTTGGACAATGATGCAATTTTTAATAAGCAACCAAATCTTGTAGAACTCAATCCTGCTAATACACTAGGTCAATGAACCACTGAAGAGCCACCAAGGGGAATATGTCCAAGAGTATACTGCTTTCTAGGTGAACGGAAGAGGCAGAAGAACCAGTGCAAAGTTTCCAACCATTCGTTAGGGTATGAAAGCTGAGGAAACCTTTAGATGACATGGAATACTCCTGAGTATCTTACAAAGAAGGAAAAATGGCTATAACAGATTTTTCTTTCTTAATACATTTACTTAACTAAAAAGAATCAAAATTTCTAATTTAGATAAGCAAGGCAGTATTCAGCTATGTGAGAAGATGAAATGATGTCAAAAAAGTCATTAACTATGGCTACATAGAAGTAAAAACTTTAAGCACCAGAACTTTACAACATCACCCAGAAGTACAAATCATAAACATAGTCTCATCATCCATCCATTCATCATATTGAAAAGAGATCTTGTCAAAGTCTTTGAAATGCATCATACACCACATTTTATGTCCTTACCTAGCTTACGAGCTCTGTCAGCAAGAACACCCAAATAGCGTGTTACTCGGTCAAGTTTCGCATTAGAGTACTCTTGCAGGTCACTGGCTTCTTGTCTCAACTCCAAGTAATCTTCTCTAGCATGCTATCAAATAGATGTAAGAAGATTATTTCAGATCTGACAAGGTTGTCAAATACACACAATAAATAACTACATACAATAATGAAAGACAGAGATCTGGATTCACTTTAACAATTTATCAAAGAGAATCTAACAAACTCCAAAGGAATCCCTAGACAGACATGAGATTTCTAAATAGCATTACTTTTACTTTCACCAACTTAATTATAATTTTTTTTGATGAATTAGTTATAAAAATATTTATTAAAAAAAAAGGTAATCCTTGGACAAAACAGAATACCAAAAAAGATAAGTAATACATTGATGTTATACAAAGTAAAACACCATGAATATTAATCTTTAAATGTAGATGTTGTAGCATCATCAGACATTTTTCTTGTCTCTCACAAGTACTATCACTTGAACCCTAGAATTTGCAGGTCTTTTATTTTTTTGGTAATTAAAATGAATTCATTAAAAAAGGATACAAGAGGACTTCGCAAGGAAGCATTACTTCATGACACAAGAAGCCACAAAGGGCCCAGCTCGACAGAGGAGCATTACACAAAAACTTCCCCTATTACAAAGGATTCCCAAATCCCAATGACATTACCCCCCCCACCACCACCAACACCACCACCACCACCAATTCCTGCCTACTAATGCTTTCACAGTATTTTCATCGCTTAGCCCGTAATCAAGGTCCTATGAGAGTGGGCCTCACAATCACATTTACTCCGACATCATGATTACGGTACCCAGTGACATATTATAAGCCATGCATTTTCAAAGAAACAACATTAAGGGTAGCATCACACTTTGTGTCTTACGTTCTTGCTACATCTCCTTTAGTTTCAACTTTCAACCAACAAAAACAGACAATATGACCACAAACAAGATCATGCTAGATCGCAGATAGACAAAAACAGAAAGTTGACTCTTCATTAATTCACGTATCTAGGTTGGGGTTATCACCTTGACCCGATCAACCCAACTGGAAATTCGTTCGCATCTTGGTTCACCTGGTCGAGCCAAGTGAACCACGTGAGCCATCAAACCTGACCTGCTCTTCTTCAAACAATCTGCTCTAGGGGTATAAAACGAGCTAGGCCATTCCATGTTGGCCCAGATCAGACAGTTTTCAAGCCGGCCTGAGCTGGACCAAGGGCTAAAAGGTCAGGCCCAAGGTCCACTTAAATATCAAACCTTGAGCCACTCTTTGGTTCAGGCATTGGAAAAGTGGCATGCTAAGGTTGAACATCCCAAAAAATAACCCCACATTTGACCATAAAAGTCAAATATCATGGGCACTTCAGTCATTTCAAAAAATTACTGAAATGCCCACTGTTCAACAGTCAAATGTGGGACTACTTTGATAATGTTGGAGGGAGGCCTACATCAATTTTTGGTGTCTTCCCTATTGTGCAGCATCAATTTTGGTGTCAGAGTTTGTATCAAGCATCACAGTGATGGAAACTTAGGTAAAAACGCCGGAGTTTCAAAGTCTTTGCAATCTGACGCCAGGGGAGTAATCCACACTCGAAGATGACTTAGAGCTATCACAGGAGGAGAAAGTTTGTCAGTGTGTGCTTTTGACATTCGAATAAGATGCAAGATGTAGTCGATTCCAAGGAGCTCTTCTCCATCGAGGGCGAACATCATAAAAGTATGTCCTCTTTGCTTGAAATCATCAGCTCTTTTCAAATATGGCATCTATCTCCTGCTTGTATATGTAGGAGTACATGTATTGTTGAGGGTATATTTGGGATTTATGTATTTGTACATATCCCGTTTATTGTTGTTATACGGTATACAAACATTGAATAATATAAATATTTTAGTGGAAAGAGACGAAAGGGCGGCTTGGCCCAACGGTAAGGCTTACCGTTAGCGTCCCTGGTGGCGTAGGTTCAAGTCACGGAAACAGCCTCTCCAGAAATGGGGGTAAGGTTGCATACATCTTGCCCTCCCCAGACCCCGCGTT
>JAOXJP010211394.1:0-40426 GCA_025762735.1 Platanus orientalis
CTACATATGTAATCAAATTAATTTCTTCATTATTCCAATAATATGCTAAGAGATGCTCAACTCCAATACAAGTATTCATGTTTTTTTGGCAAACTAAGACTTTTATGTATTGATAAATATCATGAAAATTATAGATTCATAAATTCTTAACTTACATGCTTCCAAAACTCATGGAATCCAATATCTAAAGGAAATACATATTTATATGATATAAAACCACTTTTTCCTTACAAATTAAATTGGGGATTTTTAAGATTCTAGCATAATATGACAAGATTTTATCACTAATTACCACAATAGTTAGGATTTCTAAGGTCTTAACAAAGGGCTTCACAAACATATGAGGAAACATTTATAAACTCATGATTTCACCATCACATGACTTCTAGGAGCATAAGAACAAACAAAAAGAGAGTAAGCTTTGTGTGCTTCTTGCCTCATATTATCTATACTCAATATGATTATTATAGATTGGGACTAACCCAACCGTTATACTTTTCAGACTAACATTGGTTGCAGGTTCCACCTGTGGACCTTTGTTTTGAGGACTCTGCACCTTTGTTAGTGGTCCAAGCTATGGATATTCATCAGACCCTTATTTAGATTGATGTTACATTTGAGAGACTATTTATACTTTCCCTTTGGTTTTATGGTTCAATTGAAAGGGCATTCCATTTATGTAGTTAGTTATATGCTATATTACATTGATTTACTTTGGAGATTACAGTATCATTTTTGTTGTACTATTATCGACACGATTATGTTATGTGATTTTTTTGCTGTTTTATTTTGAATTATTATGGATAACCGAATATTAAATTGCTTCTGCTACCATGTGAATTTCGACTGTGGATTATAAGATAAGTGAACAATGTAATTAAAGGTATTATTATGAAACCATAACTAAAATGAAAGACTTTATGTGATGTAGATTATGGATTGACATAATGTAACAATCCGAATTTGGGCCGCATATGGATCTTACACGAGTTCGGGTTTGGGGGTGTTATACATACTCAATGAAAGGGTTATCTAGATCATTGTCAACATTATCCTCCTACATGTAATGTTGATTCAGTGGTCGATTTTAGTGCTGACTTGTACTTAATTCAATTTGTAAGGCGTTAATTTGCTGTGTCAACACATCTTGAACTGCTTATGAAACTGTTGAGCCAATCGTGTGATATCATTATGCTCGTGTATATCATCTAGTGGAATTTCACGAGCACCTGCACGTCTCCTTGGCATGGTATAGGAATGAACTTGGCTCTGATACCTACTAATACAGTCAAGTGTAGGGATGAATTCAATTAACGGATTGAGGACAACTTTCCACGAACCTGTTGATTTTCACATGTGAAAATACCAAGAACAAGGGACTTGTTGATTTTCCTAAAGGAAAATACTAAGAATTAGGTAGAGAACAAATCTTAATAAATTAAAACTTTATTTAAAACTTCAACCCTCAATTTGATTTCAATGGATAGTTTATAGAGCTAGGGCCTAAGATCTAAAATAAAAACTTCTAAAATAGCTTTGAATTCCTCCTACATTAAAAATTGTTAAAAAGAGGAAAATTACTAAAAACGGAAGTATGAAATCTACCTAAAGTTGTTCCAATATTTTTAAAATAAATTATTAAGATATTTTTAAAAGAGTTGCTTCAAATATCCCCCCAAATATGTGACAATTGAATGTTTCCCATAATAGCAAAATTTAACAAAAAGTGATCATTTGAGGGCCTAAACAATAAATTTTTGGTTTGAGACATCGAAAATCCTACCAAACCGATTGTTTTGAGTACTTATGGGTCACAATCGGACATCGAAACAAAAGTTATGATCATTCAAAGTTTAAGGACCGATTTTGACTTCTTATGATCAATCTCCATTTACCGGTTTGCAACATACTGCAATGCATCAATGTGTCCCTCCACTTTTGATGTCCCTCCACTTTTGAAACCCGACTGGCTATGTAACCTTTCTCTTTGAATAAAGAGGTGCCATGCGCTTACACAACCACATGAGCTTAATAAACCGATACCCTTTGATTTAGATCAATTCAAACTCCTAACTTTCTTGCAAAAGTTCATATAAATTGGCTTTTACATGTGCTAAGTGGAATACAAATAAAAGTAAATAAGTATTTTGTCCTTGTTGCCACATTAGTTGACTGCAGGAACCAAACAAATTAAATTTGACACTTGAACCCAAAAAAAAAAAAAAAAAGATCAAATCATCATTGATCAACTTAATAGAAATGAATATATTCTTTATACCAGGTTACAGCACAAATCAATTACCTTGATATGACACCCAATTTTTGAAAGCATAAACCAGACAAGGTGGTATAGCTTGCAATACCTATTGTCATCCTTTGCAAGGAAAACCTTTATATCTAATGTCTGTACGTTTATCTCCATTGGGCTTCACCCTCCCGTTGTAATCTATATATATATATATATACTCAACAAACATAACCTTGATCAAACACACCGATTGCTGTTTCAACACTTACATTAGGCGCAAAATAAACTTGGAAACTTCCAGCAATTTTTTTTTTCTCTTTTTTAGGCTCCAAGTCATGAAGCCGGTGAGCTCACATCCAAAGAGGAAGTATGACCATGACTACTTCATGTTCTGCTTCTCTATTCCATGACTCATCAAATCTTTTAGCACAATTATCTCAGCTCCCCCAGTCTTATGAATCCAATTGATACATGGATAAACAAATAAATAAAAGTGAGTGATGTAATATAAAATTCAGTGCCTCTTAATAGGCGAATGTATGCAATTAAATCACAGAGATAATAAGCTTCTCTTGCCCACAATTATTCTTGTGGCTGGGAGAGGCGCACATACCCCTAAAATCACTTTTTTGGATGGCCATTCACTTATTGGGGGCCTGTGCCCACCTTTATACACAAGAATACTTGTGGGCAGGAGAGGATCCTGATTATTTGCAAACATATTACTGCTAATGGAAACATATTCACGCTGAAAGATGAGCATCCATGGGATTCTATAACACAAACGTACCTCTTCCTTAGGATGATTAAATGCTGCTCATTATTTTCTTGTACTCCAATTCTGCTGTGGAAGTCTGAAGTGGAAGTCTTAAAATTTGGGCAATCCTGCACATGCAGTTGTTCCAAAGAAGAGCATTCCATAGGAGCACTTCCACTGTAGAAACTCGTGATATGTGGAAGAAGTTGGAGTGATAAGGTCTTCAATTCAGGGAAGATGATATTGGTCATGACTTCTTCTCCCTCAGCTTCTCCAACAATTTCTTCCAACCCATGGCAATCCTCTACCCAGAGATCTTCTAGTGTGAAGAGACCTTGGGATATTGCAGGTGTGAAGAGACATCTCAATTTTTTGCATTTAATCACTGCTATAACTTTTAGATTGTGGAAGATTGCAAGTCGAGGGGGGCCATTCCATATTTTTGTCAGCTCAGGTAGATTGTGCAATTTAATTTCTCTTAATCTTCTGAAGAGAGTTTGTTCTTCCTCAAGGCCGTCAAATCGAAACACCTCTTTCAAAGAACAACCACTTACTAACAGTATTTCCAGATTTTGTAGTCTTTGCAACACATTTGACGTCAAAAGTGCATTCACTATCTCATCACACTGTTGCACCTCCAAGAATTTTAGATTCCCCAAACATCCATTTGGTAGTTGGCCGATGCAGATCACACTCAAGTAATCCATATTGTGAATACGTAACTCCTCCAAACTCTCGTATACAACTCTGTTTGGAATCCATTCCTCAGCATTCATGAGAGAGTATATCCCATAACATTGTTGGACAATGAGAGACCTCAAACCATTTAACCTCCCTTGATCACATTCTACAAGAATATTGCTTAAACCCCTGCACTCAATATAAAAAAGCTTTTCTGCTCTCTCTGACACCACCTTGTTGAACCAATCTGGTAAGGTGTTGACGGGTATGTCGAGGACCAAGGTTTTTGTGTACGCTGATTTCAATTTCGATATGTGTGCATTCGTAATCCAGGTGAATAAGGTATCGCTTATACATATATCAAATTTTACCCACTTGGAAGCATAACTGACATTTCTTGGAATGGACTTGGCATCTTTTATGTCGACCTTCAAAATGGTTAAGCAAGGCAAGCATGTTAACTCAGCGAAGCTAGCATGAGTTCCTTCACCGTCACCTTCAACATCATCCCACCACTCTGCAAAGCTACTCTGCATGTACAGTTCTTCTAACCGAGACAAGCTTGATATCACATTGGGTGGAATGGATTCGATAGTGTTACTGAAAGTGAAATCCAGCATCCTTAGATTGGTCAAATGTCCAATTTCTTTGGGCAAGGCCTCAATGCAAGATTCCCTTATACTAAGTATCTCGAGTTTTTGTAGTTTACCGAGTATAGACATGTCTGTAGATTTGCAGCGATCTAGACAGAGTGTCCGAAGGTTGGTTAGGAGCCCAATTGATGACGGTAGTGATGAAATATCAGTGTTACTTAGATCCAAAACCTTTAGTGCTTTCAACCCTTCAAAAAAAGTCTCTGGGATTACCTGTAAATCGTTATTATTCTGCAACAATAAGATCTGGAGTTTTGGGTACTCCAGTCCATCAGGGAGCTCGCAAATTTCATTGGACATGAGTGAGATCGCTGTGTAGCTTTCAAATGTATCCTTCCTTGGCCACTCCTTTAATGAAAAACCAGCTTGTACCATAAACGAATGCCCATTTACTGGTGATGCGATTGAAATTGCGATGTCACGGATAACGTCGTGCATTTTTATGCATCCCTCCAGATCACTAGTTAACAACAAACCAGAAGATTTGAGGTGGTTGGCCACCATACGTGCGCTGCCTCTTGCCTCTTCCATTGTTCTCACGTCTTGAAACAACCCCACCCCCATCCCATACCTCACCAAGTCTTCCGTGTTGATATCATAGTCTTCTGGAAACAGACTACACAACAAGAAGAATGGCTTTGTGTCATCACCTCTCAGATAATCGTAGCTCAACTTTATACTTCTGAACACATCCCCTTCATCATCGGGGTTTGGAGGTTTTGACATCTCAAGTCGTCTAGCTGCCTCATTCCATTCATCTCTATCTTTGTCCCCCATTGCCCTTGCAACTGCTATAATGGCAATGGGCAAACCCCCACATTCTCTAGCAACCTTCCACGCCACATCATGGAAATCACCAGGGAACTCCCTACCCGCATTCTTTCTGAACAAGATCCAAGAATCCTGTTCGGATAGAACCTTGAGTTGGATCTTTGCTTGGCTTCCCATGACAAAGCAGACATGATCCCGTCTCGTGGTGAGTAGGATTTTGCATTTGCAATCATCAAGCTCGCTACCGCTTGGAATTCCAACTTGATATAACTCTAGTGTCTTCCAAATATCGTCCAAGATTAGGAGGATCCTCTCTTCTCTCATTATTCTCTCTTTCAGCCGACTCGCTCTTCCGAGTTCCTCCTCCTCAATCAGTTTCACGCCTAACATGTCTGCAATTTGGCCTTGAATTTTTCTCGTGTTTGGATTTTGGGACACTACGGCCATTACCACCTGATTGAAGAGCCCATCCTTTTTGGCTTGTATCCCGACTTGTTTCACCAGGCTCGTCTTGCCCACACCTCCCATACCGTAGACCCCGATAACATTAACCTTATCATCCTTCAACGCTTCCATGACTTCGTCCTTGGCAGATCTTGTCGATTCAAACCACACGAAATCTCCAGAGGACGTCATGAATTCAATTCCTGGGGGTGGTGCAGGGTGGGATACCTTGTCGAATTTCCTGTCTGCTTGAAGCTGAATAATGGCATTTCTATTCTTTATTGCTTGCTTGCTTAGACTGTAACGCGTTCTCCAATCAGGACACCATCCACTGAAACATATCTTGTTCACTTTGACTTCATCATCCAATCTCTGCACCTCTATTGTAATTGCATCGACTCTTCTAAGCCACATTTGAACCTCATACTTGATTGTTTCTCCATTCAAATTTGCTGCGTTAACGGATACTTGAACATCCTCTTTCATGACCCTCAACTTCTCAAATTGAGTTTGGAGACTCTCGGTGTTGCTACTGTAATGAACCAGGTAACCAAGTTGGCGCCCGGTTGGAGCCCACAAGAGTTCACCAATATCCTTTACAAAACTTAAAATCTCCAGAGCCATTTCTAACTTGTAGCTTATAATAATAGATAGATACAAGAAGATCTAAAACAATAACTGAATAATGGTCTTTCTTGCGTACCTCTCTCGATATCTTTCCGATGGTTAGGTGACAGTGACACCTCTCGATCTGATCAGCTGGCACTTCCCATCCGTTGTCACAGAAACACAAGTTAAGGATCGGAAAACATACAGTAAAATATCATGGCTCTGAGATAAATAAAGGATCGGAAAGCAAAGCAGATAGGAAGAAGAAGAGAACAAGCGAACAAAATCAGTGCGAGAAGCATTGATTCCTTTCCTGCGCAGTGCGCTTTCGTGAGTGGGTGGCGACCGAATATCGTACGAATATGAACGTGTACCGCCCGTAATAGGCGCACTCGCGCACTCCACCACAAAAGGAAAGGGAACAATCACGTACGAAAGGCAATATCGGGCTGTGGGCCCGTGGTGAATCAACAGGACCAGATTACCCTTTAAATTACCAAATTCAAATCAGTTGCTATGGAGCCTAATTTAAGGCGGTGAGGCTTTTTTACGCTCAGCGTATGCAAACGCCTCGGTCAATGGGGCCCACTCGACTCTCACGTACAATGGGTCTTTCTTTCTCGATGTAACCGTGCAAAAGCAAAATCTATAATTTTTCCTTTCCTAAAGCATGCCTTTTTTTTTTTTTTTTAATAATCTCAAAGGTGTTTTTGTCGTAGAACAAATCTTCATCGCAGGATTTGGTGTAAAGTGACAAAGGTGTGATACCTGCACTGTAGCATTGTATCTGACAGATTTGGTGCACATATGCGTGTAAATTACCTTCGTCAGCCATTGTGTTACTTAAGCAGAGACTGGTGTGGGTGTCAAGTCGGCCGGAGATGGTGTGAAGTCCAAGACACCATCCAAAGCAGAATATTTAGACAAACAGCGTTGCTTTATTTTATTTTATCAAGGAAAAAAATGTATAAAATATTCTGTGATGACAAAGTGTTTTAGTCCGTGCTGGTTATGTTAGAAGTAGATGGCGTTAGAAAGAGGGCAGACTATCTTTACGCCAATCAGATGGTTCCTCAGTCATCTCAGATTCTTAACGGGGTGAATTCTACACGCACGAAATGAAAGAAGGTTAGGAAGCTAGCATCGGCAGGGTGTCGGCTTGTAATTCTCCAACGATCAAGTCAGATAAACAGAGGGACTATAAGAAGTAAGACTCCTCTCTATTAGAATTTTTAATATCTCATACTTACAGGGTGAATTGGTGCACGTATTTATAGGCTCGGGCAGGGGCGAATCTTGTACGTCGCTTTCCTCAATGTCTTTGGGCACATCTACTGTTTTTTTTGTCATTTTTCAGAATTGACAGACTTGCTACAGAGAAATGCAATTCGCACAACGGTTTCCGAATCATACTTATTCTTAGGTCGGGTTGTTGGGGTTTTGGGTCATGTCTGTTTTCTTGGCGAAGTAGTCAGGGTGACTATGTTTCTGCAAGTTGAGGGACCCTGGGTCCCGAGGTCTCAGGGTCCCGGGGGTCTTTAAGTGTCGAGTCCTTTCGGTAGTGGCCCGGGCCATTTGGAGGTACCCGTGGATGAGTGCAGAAGGGCACTTGTGTTTTATTACCGAGGGTCTTAAGATCTAGTTAACTTAGGCCCCAGGTCGATCTCCCTTGATATTATCCTCTGGGTCAGTCTACCCAGAAATGGTGTTGATTTATCGAGGTTGGTCAGTGGGGCCTTCAGTATGGTTCTTCCCCATAAGAAGTAATTGACCGGAAATACAAAAAGACGGGAAAACCACGTGGAGAAAGGTGGCAAAGTAAAAGGGTAGAAAAGTGAACCCATATTTCAACGTATTCCCACACATTCCCGTGTGGTGGCTGCCTGCAACAACAGGAAAAGCCGGGAAAGGTTAACATTCTCGCTAATCAGTTGTCTGTTTATAAGAAAATTAAAGAAAAGAAAATTGTACAAATTAACTCATGGAATTATGAAAGGAAAATCCATTCCATTGAACCGTTTGCATCATCATCTTGCCGAACAAAAATTCTTATAGTGAAATTTATCCCGCACACATGGCTAAAGACCCAGCTTGCAAAAGACAAATACTAGTTACTGTGGTCATGAGTGACAACGATATTGTTTGGATTAGCGACCTGCATAACATACAAACAGTTACCGTGCTTTCAATTTTTGGGGACAATCAGATATTACAGATATATGGGAGGGGCTACTCAAATGAAGTTGTTCTCGTGTAGCTTCTCAAATAAAGCTGTTATATTGCATTGCATTTCACTAGTGGAAAGGGCCAAATACTCTCGCCACAACAAGGTATGATAGACTATATTGAGCCAAACAAACAACTGGTAGCATGAAAATGTAGAAAGCATCGATCTCTATAGATTAGGAACATGAAAGTATCAAGCTATCTTATGGTATGCTAAAACATTGAAAGGAAAACAACCCCACCAACAACAACTTGAAGATCTCAGGGAAAAACAAACACATAAAAAAGGATTAATTCAGTATTTTCACAAGGAGGTTAAACCCTTTAAAAAAGGGACCAAGAACAACCTCAATATTTGCACAAAGAGGTTGAACCCCCTCCCCCCAACCCCCCCAAAAAAAAGAAAGAAGGAAAAGCATTTTCAAACTCAGATTTTGAACTCTTACTGAAGGTCACTATATTAACCTCTTTGTGCAAATATTAACCTCGGATTTTGAACTCTTGATGAAGGAAAAGCATTTTTGAACTCATATTTCGAACTCTTGATGATGGTCACCATATTAACCTCTTTGAGCAAATTTTAACCTCAGGTTTCGAACTCTTTTAAGCATTTTCGAACTTAGATTTTAAACTGTCACGATCTGAATCTGTGAGCTATGAAATGGACTGAGTTTGGATATGTGACATGAGAATGATCTACACCGAACCCGTTTATCATAACAACGAGAGACCAACGAGGTTGGAGTAGGTCATCAACCCTCTTACCTATTCTCATATCATTTTTTTTGTAAGTTTATTTTCTTATCCTTTTACGTCCATTTAAAAAAAAAAAAAATCACATTGCAGTGGAATAATAATAACAATGATAACATAAAATCCAAAGCAGTGAAAATAGTAGTATCATCAAAACCATACAAAGTAAATGACCTAAACTTACCCATAGAGTATATACAATCCTTGCCCACAAAGGGGTCCATCTCAAATAAACAAGGTATAAAATGTACGACAACATTGATAAAGTAAACTAAACCTGAAATCAAAACTAAGATGTAATGTTTAGGCTAGCCACCCAACCTCCAACCATCATCCCTTCATCCTAAAGCGCAATCCAATCTGTATGCCTACACATCTGCGGGTGGTACCAATTGGGGTAAGCTTGACAGGCTTAGCTAGGGGGGTATGCAGTTTATACAATACTAAATGAGGCTAAAAATAACCACAGTACCAAATAGGCAGAATCACAATAGACTACGAAATTAAGATAAGAATAAAAGTACATCAAGTTCATTAAATATGTATCCTTACTATAATTCGAGTATGCACATGTCACAAGGTAACCATAGGAATATCCAAAGTAGATCAAACTGAATTATGCATAGGCTACAAGCTATATGTCACATGCTAAGTATTGTATGCACATGTTTAGTAATATATGTGCCATATGTAGATCACAACAGTGTCTCATCACATAACATATTTAAATGTAAATATACTTTGAAAGGTCTCCGACAAAGCAAATTACATAAACCATATAAAGTCTCTGATAAATAACCCACATTCCTAAGGGTGGAGCACAAAAACCTCTGAATGCTCACATAGATCCCTATGAGTGGGGCATACACATCTCAACTATTTATACATTCGGGATAACATTCTAAACTAAATCCCCTAGTAAGGTACCAGATTCCATTTAACGTATCTATAAGTGGAAAAACGCCTCCCAACACATATTCACAAGTAGGATAGCCCCTCCCACTTGAATGTAAAATGGGATAACACCTCCCCAGACATATACATACAAAAAATGAATAACTGTTATTCTTTTCCAAGTGGAACAACTCCTTCCCTTATATTCTCATCACATCATAATGGATAAACTCACACTTTCTTCTAACCCAAGTGGAACATCCCCTCCCAAGATATCTACCTTCTTCATAATGCATGAATCTAACCGAGATTCTTCTCAGACAACCATGTGTAATATAATTATCATAATGGCTTCAAGGCCAATTCCCTCAAAAAGGTTCATCACATATCACATAAATCTAATTAAAACTCTCAAAGACACATTCATGTAATTTTGACCAATCTCATGCCCATTTGGAATAGATACAAACACTTCTTTACATCTACATTATATTTCAAAGATAAATCCATAAATTTAACATCATATGGTTGTCCCATCTCAATAACATATAAGGGACTATGAAATTCGAAACATTTTGGCACCAATGCAATTACGAATGAAGCATAATAATCCAAATACTTCAAAACAATTGTAGAGATCCATAACAAACATTTTACAAATATTCTATAGTAAACATGAATGAATCTACATATTCTAATAACTAAAATATACCAAAAAGGTGCAAATCTCAAGTGTAAACATGGAAATTCTAATATCCTAACATAGGAATCAATAGAATTTAAACAAACCAATATAAACTATTATGAAATGGAAGGAATCCACCTAAGAGAGTAATAGGCTCATGCAAAGAATCCAAGGGCATCCATAAAACATGTGAATAGTATGAAAAATTTGTGTCAACACTTGAATTTTGACTTGGATCATCTAATGGAATAAAAGAACATTAAAGCAACAATTAGGCATCAAGACTTTAGGTAACCCTGGTTTAGGGAGAACAAATTGGACTCTAGGAGGTTAAGCATCTCTTGTGGAGTTTTCTCATAATATTTTGGTCACAAAAAGCATCACCCGTATCATACCATGTGTAGTACACCCTAAAGATTAATCCAAATACACAATTTCTGGTTAAAACCCTGATTTTCCGAGAGGCATCAATAGGACTATAGGGGTCCACATTTAAGACCCACAAATACATTGCCTTTAATTTCTCCAACCTCTGTAAGCCTTCCCACAGTAAAGCATCACAGGCGAAAAAAATCACCATTTTACCTTTTGGCATTCAAAAGCTAAAAAATGCTATTTCAGACATTGTCTATAAATTCTCTAGCCTCCATAAGTCTTTACATAACGAAGCATCATGGGCGAAAAAATTTTCATTTTTACCCCTTTTGCCTTTATGGGTAGCAAAATTACCATTTTTCCCTTTATTTTCAAGATTTACCCTTGGACCCTTAAAAGACCCCTAAAGCTTCTCTTTTTTACTTGAATGGTGTTATGTTAGATCATGCACACTCCAATATCTACCACTTTCAAGGAACTTATTACAGAATAGGTCTTCTTTAAGATTGGCAACAACCAATTTCTTAACCTTCGAAAACCCCTGGTTGAAAACTGACACTCAACTAAAAAATTCATCTGGTATCAAATTTCAGAAAAGTTAGTGGCCATCTCTCAGTTCTTTTCTTGTCTTCAATTCTTCAGTTCAGAGAAAATATATTTGAAATCTTAAACCCATTTGAAACCTCAGATCTACTTTAAGGGGTAGAAAGTCAGTTCTAGATGTATTTCACCTATACAGGTCTAGAATGTTCCCCAGATATCAAAATCTTCATCAGTTGGCACTCGTTTCTCTGAATCGATGAGACCTTCAAAAAATCCTCTAATGGACATGAGCATTCGAAAAGTCAATTTACTTAGATTCCCTCAATTACTCCAAAATGAGTAGCATATTTGGACCAAGTGTCATGTATTCGACAGAACCCTGGAAGTTCACCAAAACTCTAGTTTGTTAGCGGCTATTTCTTAGAAACTCTAATACTTTGAAAGGCCATCAACCAGAATTGCCTTGGCAAATCCTACATCATTTGTTTGTATTTGGCACGTGAAATGCCCATGAGAACTCTACCGAACTCGGAATGTAGTGAGGTCAAGCCCATTTTCTCAGTCTTTCCCATACCTTCAAGAAAATGTTTCATAAACCAGAGCAATGGAGGATGTTTGCTAGCCCAATACCGCCATTCTCCAGTGAGCTACAAACATGATGTCTCACTAAGTGACCCTACTTCGAAAAATCCTTGCCAATTGCCCAGGAATCTGTTGAACGAGCTGTCAATTCTTATGGATTCCTGAATCTTTGAACCTTGACCCTCCATAAATCTGGGTTTCCATAGAAACTCGTAATTCCAGGGGCATTTCTAGTCAAAATTTCTCCACTTGTCCAAAAGAGAATCTTGAGTGCGGTTTCCTATTTGGGTATTGTAATTTCTAGTGGTTTGAGTCTGTGGCTCACAAGAGCTAAGGGCTACCTTTTATCTGAAGGTCCCAGAAATCAATTTAACCATCTTATCCCTCTTGTAATTATTTAGAGCTTTTTGAGGTCAATAAACCCCTATTTTCATCAACCTACCCTTATCGTAATTTAGTTCCTATAAATGTATATGTTGTAAATTCCATGACTAGAAGAATACATGGTTGATAAACTAGGCTATGAATTTTTGTAGCTAGAGTCTAGGAGGTTCCTGTGTCCACAATATGTGAAGATCACATTCTTGAAGATAAAGAAGACTCTAAAGAAGCAAGACGAGATCATGCAAAGACCAAAGCTTTATATGTACATCACTTGCGTCTTTCTGCATCCACAAAGGTAATGAGGGTAAGAAACATGTAAAAGAAACCCGCTTGGCCCCCAACACCACTTTCCTAGGAGTTGGATGGCCTTAGAGCCTTTTCCCCAAAACTCTAGGAAAGAGGAATGCTTTAGGGGATTTAGAGCACTCCAAATAGGTTGGAGCGCTCCAAATTGACTGCCTAGAAACCTGCCCAATTTGGAGCATTCCAAACCTAAAATGGAGTGCTCTAAACATTTTGGAGTACTCCAAAGTGAAGCACTCCAACATTAGTGAAGTGCTCCAAACTGGGAGAAATATTTCAAATTTTAAATGAATGTTCCAGATTTATTGCTCATTTTGGACGAATCTCATCCAATGGTTGTGGTTATCCATGACCAGTATAAAAGAGAAACTTCGCTCTTCTAAACCTAAGGGTTTAAGGGAATTTTTAAAAGGGAAAGGAAAAGGTCTTGGGTAAGAAAAAAAAGCTCTAAAGCTCTACTCTCTCATTCACTCATTCAAGTTTCTAAGCTTTCAAGAAGAAGAGAGTTGGTTTCTCTCTCTTATGGCCACAAAGGAGTTCATAGAAGAGAGGAAGAAGATCAAAGATATGCTCCTTCCTTCCTAGCATACAAACTCCCAACCTAAGGGTTGTGGTAAAGCTTTTGCTTCATATTAGGGGTTTGTTTTTCATAGTAGTATTGCTTTATTGTTATCTTGCATATCTTGACCACTACTACTTGTGAATCCTTGGAAATTTCATCTCCATGTGATATTTCCCATTTGTTTTTCACTTATATTTACCTTGATAGAGGCTTACATGGTTGTGTGATTACTTGCTCATTTTCCTTCTCTTAGAGGCGCTCACACACATCCCTTTTGCAATTGTAGAGACTATATCACTTGTGTATTTGGCTAGTATAAAACCAATTTCTATATTGGGACTTAGCTTCCCTTGGTGATTACTTTGATATATTTGGCTATTGAAAACCTCACCATATCTTGGGACATTATCCCTTGATTTTTACCAAGCATACCATATCCGGTTATTGAGAACCATCTTGGTATTTAGACCCTTCATTTGTCAATGGTTAGAGATGCCAAGTGATGACTTGTAAGTCCTTGGCTCAGAGACAACCAAAGTCGTGTTTGCCAGGGACACCAAGCATGAAACCCTTGTCAATGATTGGAGACACCGTTTGACATATTGTAAGACCTTGGCTCAGAGACAACTAAGGTCGTGCATACCAGAGACACTAAGCACGTTAAATTAGGTTTGCTCAGTCTTTTGTAATCATTCTGTTTAATAAATAAATTGAGTAGTTAAAATTGGACATAGGCTCTGGTGTAGCCGAACCACTATAGATTCTTGTGTTGTGGTGTGTGATCTTTGTGTGATTCTCAATTTCATTTTGATACTTGTAATCATTAGCAATTGAGCACCAAACACCTTAATTAAGTTGACCTAAAATTGAACAATTCAATCAACTTATTTAAAATTGAAAAAGGGGTAAAAGAATTAAAATTTTTAATTATACCCTATTCACCCCTTCTAGGATTACGCACTAAGAATTTCAATTGGTATGAGAACAAGGTTTCTCTTGTATGGCTTAACAACCTAAGCTAGATCCTAATCTTGTATCCTAGAAAGAATATAAAAAACCCTAGTAACTAGAGAATCCTTAGATGGCAAAGGAAGAGTCTAGTATGTTGGTCAACACAATTTCATTCTTTAATGAAAGTGACTATAGGTATTGGAAGTCTCGTATAAAGATTTTCCTAAATGCCTATGACAATAGAGTTTGGGGGTCGGTCACCGATAGCTATAAGCCTTCCGATAAACCCCGTAGTGAGTGGACCACGGATGATGGAGATGCACACAAGTTCAACTAAAAGGCTTTCAATGCCATTGCTAGTGGACTTGCTCCCAATGTGTTTGGTGGATATCCCACCTAAAATCAGCAAATGAGGCATAAAACCTTCTTTTGGTCACTCACGAAGGAACTAGTGTCATGAAGATATCAAAAATTCAAATGTACACTTCACAATTTGAGGCACTGAAGATGGAGGAGGATGAGGAAGTCTCTTAATTCCATGCTAGGCTCTTTAACCTCGTGAATTCAATGAGGAGCTTAGGAGAGGAATTAAGTGAGACAAAGGTCATGAGAAAAGTATTTAGGTCTCTTCCTAAAAGATTTAGATCTAAAGTTATGGCCATTGAATAGAGTAAAGATGTAGAAACAATTTAGAAGAACTAATTGGTTCCCTTCAAACCTACGAAGCCTCCATCAAGGAACCCACCAAGAAAAATGACATTGTCGTTAAGGTAGAAGAACCCTTGGGATCCAATGAGGAAACATATGAAGAATTAGCCCTAGTGGCTAATCGGTTTAAGAAGTTCTTTAGGAAAAATACTAGAGATTTCTCCAAGAACAAGTACGTTAGGAAAGCCTATCCTAACTATAGGAAGAAAAAATATTCTTCTTCCAAGGAACCTTCCATTTGCTATGAATGCAAAAGGAGAGGCCATATTGCTGAGGATCACGACAATAAGAAGAACAAGAATTATAAGCCAAAGGGCAAATCCATGAGTGCTACTTGGGATAATGATTCTAAAGAATCAGAACAAGAGAGCCAAAGTAGTGATGAGGACACTACACTAGAGATCAAGGCTTTTATGGCCTATGGTTCTCCCTTGAGTTCATTTGGTGGTTCAAATGACTCAAGTAGTGATAGTGATGGAGACGAAGAGGAAGGTGATGATGCCATACAAAAAGCCATCAACAATATCTTCCTCCAAAGTGTTGAGATAGAGAAAAAGAACATACAACTTAGAAAAGAATGCAAGTAAATGATCTAAAAGATTAATTCCTTAGAAGAAACAATCTCCTATTTTCAACAAGTGTCTCCCATGGAAGGTGCTAGGATAAAGGAACTTTCCAATGAAAACTCCTCCCTTCACAAAGCTCAAGAAGAAATGAACTTAAAGATAACATGCTTAGAAAAAGAGCTTAGTTAAAAAAAATATTTTCAAGTTCTCAAAAAAGACAATGAGAGAATTGAAAAGAAGAAACTTCTAGAGGATAATGAGAAATTATCCAAGAAACTTTTAGAACTTGAGAAGAAACTCAAATCTCTAGAAAGTAGTGAGGTTGAGACAAGCAATGATGACTCTCTCATACTTGAACTAGAAAATCAAGTAAATACATTAAATGAGAGAAACAAAGTATTAAACATCACTTGTGCTCAAGTCACTAGGAAGTTTTTAGAGTACCTCAAGCAAATTAAAGAGCTTGAGGAGGATAAAAGGAAGTCATTATCCATGATATTTCAAGGTAATGGAAAGTTGGAGAAGATGATCTCCATGGGAAAGAACCAAGGTGACATGAGAGGATTTGAATTTAACTCCAATGTCAATCAAACTTTCACCTCATAAAAGACTAAGAATGTCTTTGTGAAAGCTAAGGGCAAGGTCATTGCATAAGCCTCCCTTAAAGGTAAGGAGAAAGTGTCTTATCTAGGACCTTCACAAGGGTCCTATGGGGTTTAGAGGAGTGAAGGCACATTCAAGGGTAAGGCACCCTTGAAACAAGGTGAGGTACTTGGGAAATCGCAACCTCAACCTCAACCTTAACCTCAATGTTATTCCTATGCCAAAGTAGCATGAAATAGCTTTTAAGCCAACAAAGCTTCCTCCTTTAGAGCATTTCATGAGAATTCTTCTAGTTCTAGAAATCCTAAAGGGAATACTAGAAGAACCCCTCAAACCCCTCATACCCTATCTTCTAGCAAGAAATACTTCTAATCCAATGATCCCAGAAGGGCTAAATCCTCTTCTCATGCTCAACCTTTTAGCATGAGGCAATCATAAATGCAAGTCCCAAGAAGACCAATACTTGCGATTTTTGTGGTCTTAATGGGCTTATCAAAAGTGATTGCAAAAAGAGGACGAATGACACTAAATCCCAAAAACAACAAACGTCAAGAAAAACATCAAATGGAAAAAATGTCAACAGGAAGATTCATTTTCAAAATGTTGAAAATAGAAATGTTTAAAGGAAGGACCTAGCCCAACTCCAAAACATAAAAGATAAAAATCTTAAGAAAGTTTGGGTTAAAAAGGATGAACTTAATTGCTTAGTCATCTAAACGACTCTAAGAGCCAAGTGCACATCAAGGTGGTACATTGATAGTGGGTATTCTAGACACATGACCGATGATAGGTCACTATTTGTCGATCTTAAGGAAACTCAAGGTGGGAGTGTCACCTATGGTGATGGAAGTAGTGTCAAGATCATTAGCAAGGGAACCATAGAGGTCCCCAGTATTCCCACACTCACCAATGTCCTATTTGTGCAAGGCTTAAAGCACAACCTAATCAGCATGAGCCAAATTTGTGATAAAGGTTGTTGTGTGCACTTTGTTAAGGATGGGTGTGGGATCAAAGACAAGGGGAGTACTGATACCCTTTTCAAATGGTTAAGGACTAGTGACAATTGCTATATCATTGAACCTAACAAACATGTGTTGAATGCTTGTCTTTATCTCAAAAGGATGAAACTAATCTTTGACACCAAAGGTTAGGTCACATCAACTTTAGAGACTTGTCTAGTCTAAGTTGAAAGGGGATAGTCAATGACTTACCTACTATGTCCCAAGTTGACAATCCTATATGCAAAGGTTTTCAAATGGTCAAACAAACTAGAGTCCCACACAAAAAGATAAATCAAATAGGGACTTCTAGGCCTCTAAAACTTCTCCATTTGGACTTGGCTAGTACAACTAGAATGAAGAGTTTAGGAGGTAAAAGGTACTTCATGGTAGTGGTGGATGATTTCTCTTGGTACACTTGGATAGTATTTTTGAGAGAGAAATCTGAGGCCTTTGATGAATTCTTGAACATATGTAAGAGAATTTAAGTTGAAAAGGACTTCTCCATCAAGTATATTTGAAGCGACCATGGAAGGGAATTCAAAAACCACAAATTCTTACATTGGTGTGATGAGATGGGCATTAGGCATGAGTTTTCAGAACCAAAAACTACCTAACAAAATGGAGTTGCTGAAAGGAAGAATAGGGCTTTCCTAGACATGGCTACTTATATGCTCTCAAGAAAAGATCTAACCAAGAGATTTTGGGATGAAGTGGTGAATACCGCATGCTATGTCTTGAGTCGTGTCTTTCATAAACCCAAAACTAACAAAACATCCTATGAAATCTAGAGAGGCAAGAAGCCTACTATCAAATACTTCAAAGTGTTTGGTAGCTCATGCTATGTCCTTAGGGATAAAGAACACATAGAAAAATTTGACAAAAAAAAAGAAATGAGGTTATCTTCCTAGGGTACTCTACAAACAGTAGAGCATACCAGGTGTTCAACAAGAGGAATCTCACCATGGAAGAGTCCACCAATGTAGCCATTGAGGATCACGAGAATGACACAACACAAATAGAAACACATGTTGTATTCTTTGACAATGAGTTAGAATCTTCACCTCGCATTGAGATTGAGGGATCCCAAAAGGATCAAGAAGTTGTCTCATCACAAGAAAGATCCAAGGATGATGGAGGTGCCTAACCTCATCCTATGGAGAAGAGAGTCACAAAAGGATTATCACCCAATGATATCCTTGGTGATCCAAAGGATGGAGTGAAAAAAAGAAAGCAAATAGAAAACATCATAAGCCATCTTTGTTTCACCTCTAAGATTAAGCCTAAGAAGGTAAAAGAGACTCTAAATGATCTAGACTGGATCATTGCCATGCAAGAGGAGCTCAACCAAGTCAAAAGGAACGATGTATGGTTCCTAACTGAGAGACCCTCTGATAAGAATGTCATTGGAAAAAATGGATATTCAAAAACAAACATGACAAACATGACACTATAACGAGGAACAAGACTAAACTTGTAGCCAAAGGATATGCCCAAATTGAGGGCGTAGACTTTGAGGAGACCTTCACTCCTATGGCCAAGCTAGAGTTTATTCAGATTTTACTATTCATTGCATGCTATTTGAAGTTTAAATTATATCAAATGGACGTAAAAAGTGTCTTCCTAAATGGTGTACTTCAAGAAAAAGTATACATAGAGCAGCTCGAGGGGTTTGTGGATCCTCATATGCCAAAGTATGTGTATAGATTGAAGAGACATTGTATGGGTTGAAGCAAGCCCCCAAAGCCTAGTATGAGAAACTAACTAGGTTTCTAATGGATTATCAATTTGATAAGGGGAGTGTGAACAAAACTCTCTTTGTCAAAAATATTGATGATCACATACTCATTGCACAAATATATGTGGATGACATCATTTTTTGGTTTACTTGTGAGGAGTTGTCTAATGGGTTTGCTCATACGATGAAATCCAAATTTGAAATGAGTATGGAGAGAGAATTATGATTCTTCCTGGGATTACAGATCTAGTAAATGTCTGATGGAATATCTCTAAATCAATCTAAATTTTCCAAGGATCTAGTCTCAAAGTTTAGGTTTAATGAATCCAAACTAGCTAATACTCTAATAAGTACAAGTGAGAGAATCACTAAGGATTTAGATGGTGTCAACATCGATCCTAGTTATTACCGGAGTATCATAGGTAGTTTACTGTACTTGACTGCTAGCTGTCCTAACATTGCCTTTAGTGTTGGAGCCTACGCTCATTACCAGGTTGCACCTAAAGAATCTCATCTGAATGCCGCTAAGAGAGTCATATGTTATGTCCATGAGACTATTGACTTTGGCCTATAGTATCCATTTGATACCACTCCAGTTGTGGTTGGATTTTCAGATGCAGATTGGGTGGGTAATGTCGATGATCATAAAAGCACAAGTGGTAGATGCTTTTACTTAGGCAACTGTCTTGTCTTGTGGCACAGTCACAAGAAAATTCTATATCTTTGTTGACTATCAAGGTAGAGTACATTGCTGCTGGAAGTGGATGCACACAATTACTTTGGATAAAGAAAATGCTTAAGGATTATAAGTTGTCGCAAGACATGATGAACCTATTCATCAACAACTCAAGTGCAATCTAGATTTCCAAGAATCTAGTACAACATTCTAGGACAAAGCATATTGATATCCGTCATCACTTCATTTATGATTTTGTGGAGGATAAGATTTTGTCCTTAGAATATAGGAGGACCAAGGAATAGCTGGTAGACATCCTCACAAAAACACTAGACTTGAAGAGGTATAGATATCTCTGTGGTTTGATCGGCATGTGATCAATTCGATGAATCGAGGACCGGGTTACCACACCCATGCAAGGGGTCTAAGTGTTCACATAAACACTTAGTGCATGGTATGTAGCCCAGGGGGATGGCTACTTGGTGCCCAAGGGGTGCCTCATTCTCCCTGTCTTGAGTTTTCAGACTCAGGGTACTTGGAGTGCTCTAACTGGGTGGTGCAATTGAAAAATGAAAACTTGTATGGGTTTGAGTCTATAAAAGAAGGGTTCGTCCCCTTGTCTATTAAACTCTATTTTCTCAAACTCTTTCTAGTCTAAAAGCCATATTTTCCCTATGTAATACCCTCATGGATCCTCGCATGAGGAAGGCGATAAAAAGGGCATGGTTCGACACATCATGTTTTAGGAGCGAGCAAAACATGGAGGACTATGAACGCTGCTTCTCCAAATTCCCTATTTTCACTAAGTGGTACGTGGAGCAGTTGATACTCAATGATGCACTACTTCCATTTGAACCTCCCCCTAGTGGATTGCAAGACATCACATTATTTGAAAACGTGGTCCAAATTGAGGAAGTTCGACTGTTTTACACCAACATCCACAATATCAACTAGACAACCCTTTCATTTGACAACATCGATCCCAATGTCATTTCCATAAATCTCAGGATTTGTCGTTGGTTTAGCTTATCCATCCCCTACCGACCTACCTTTTTGGAGAAGGAGATTGTTGCTCTCCTCAGATATCCCTAACAACACTGGTATGGGAAGTTGTGCTCTATCGAGTGTAATAAGCTAGCAAGGTTACTAAACCTCATCTTCTCTAGTACCTTGTTGCTGACTACTCACGACAACAAGATGTCTGACAACATGGTCTAGATCGTCTACAACCACTTGGCCCAGCAAAAGATTGATGTACCAACAATCATCTCCCACATCATGATCATAGAGGTTGGCCATGCTAGAGTGAAGACGAATTTTCCTTATGGTGTGATGATCACCATCCTTCTCACCTCTTATGACCTGAGATTTCCTGAGGATGTCCTGGTTCTTAAACATGGCATGTAGATCGATTGGACCTTGATTGCACAGATAGATCATGCCCCGTGAGATTCTTGACTCACAGACTACGGTGGCCATAATAGCAGCACAAGTAGCACCTACTGCCCCATAGGGTGATGCTCCACACTAGGAGGCTCCACTAGGAAGATGGGCCTCCTACTCCCTGGCCAGCCAGGGACATCCTTGGCTCATCACAAGACCAATCTGGTGATGCATTTTGGCCTCACATACCCGATGAGGGCACACCACTTCATACACCATGGCTCTACATGTCTTAGGTCTTGTAGAACATAGAGAAATTGGCTGAGAAGGTCAATGTGATGGATGAGAGGTTGGTGAGAATTGAGCGATGCTAGGACCCCTCAACATGCATCCCTCCTACCATTTCACTAAAGTTTCACGATGACTCGGAGGAGGATGCCGAGGACTGAGATGCTCAGACCTAAGATATACTAGTTTAGCATACTTTTGTATAGGTCTTTTGTGTACATCTCATGTATTGGGTCCTCATACCCCATCTCTTACATTGTTATTTCTATATTTATATATGAGAGAGTTTATTTTCTGGTTCATGTATCCATCTCTATAGTTTCTATTCTTGAGATGCATGTCTTCTTTCTCACACTTTGTACTGTTCCATGACAAAAAGGGGAAAAGTTGGCCATGAAAATAGGAGAGTTGTTGGATTTAGGGGGAGTAAATCATATTTATATCTTTTAGGTAATTGAACTAAAATTGCAAACTTCAAATTTCATTACTCAATTGATAAAAGAAAGTGAACAAAGAATGCTTAATCTAATGAAGTAATTAATTTGTGCTCGTGATCAGTACTTCATACACTTTTGCACAAATTGTTCACTTAATTCTCTTGCTCTTTATTTAGGTATCTCACTCATGATCACAACATATGTCTGCTTATGTGTGTGTTCATTATTTCACATTTGGCTATGCTAACAATGGCTCGAGGACGGTATTTTTTTGTGAAGTGTGTTTTAGGTTTATCATGCCAAGCACACGTGCTTTGAAGAGAGCAAGGTTGCAGAGATTCTAGGCTTGAAGAAGGGGGGAGTGCCAAAGTCTTCATGATGATGTCAATATTGTGGTACAATGTTATGGAATCATGTATCTTCATTTTTAAATCATTGTACTCCATCCATGTATTTTAGGTTTTGTCCTAGAATTCCCAAAGGGGGAGATTGTAAATGCATATGTTGTAAATTCCATGAGTAGGAGAATACATGGTTGATAGACTAGGCTATGACTTGTTGTAACTAAAGTCTAGAAGGTTCTTGTGTGCACAATATGTGAAGATCACACTCTTGAAAACCAAGAAGACTCCAAAGAAGCAATCCAGGATCATGTGAGGACCAAAGCTTCATGTGCACATCACTTGTGTTCTTCCGCATCTGCAAAGGTAAGCGAGGGTAAGAAACATGTAAAAGAAATCCTCTTGGCCCCTAGCACCATTTTCCTAGGACTTGGAATGGCCTTAGATCATTTTCCCCAAAAATCTAGGAAAGTGGAATGCTCTAGAGGATTTCGAGCACTCCAAATGGGTTGGAGTGCTCCAAATTGACTGCTTGAAAACTTGGCCAGTTTGGAGCACTCTAAACCTGAAATGGAGTGCTCTAAGTTTTCTCTGAACTTCTTAGTCTGAGAGAACTGCTCTTAGTGGAGAGCTTCAAACATGTTGGAGTGCTCCAAAGTGGAGCGCTCCAAATTGGGCGGAACATTTCAAATTTGAAATGAATATTCCAAATTTGTTGCCCATTTTGGATGATTCTCATCCAATGGTTGTGGTTATCCACGACTAGTATAAAAGAGTAACTTTGTTCTTTTGAACCTAAGGATTTAAAGACATTTGCAAAAGGGAAAGGAAAAGGTCTTGGGCAAGAAGAAAGAGCTCTCAAGCTCTACTCTCTCATTCACTCATTCAAGCATCCAAGCTTTCAAGAAGAAGAAGAGAGTCGGTTTCTCTCTCTTATGGCCACAAAGGAGTTCTCCTTTGCAAGAGAAGATAGGAGGAAGATCGAGGACGTGCTCCTTCCTTCATAACATACAAACTCTCAACCTAAGGGTTGAGGTAAAGCTTTTGCTTCACATTAGGAGTTTATTTTTCATAGTAATATTTCTTTATGATTATCTTGCATATCTTGACCACTTGAATCCTTGGAGATTTCATCTCCATGTGATATTTCCCATTTGTTTTTCACTTATATTTACCTTGATAGAGGCTTACATGGTTGTGTGATTACTTGCTCATTTTCCTTCTCTTAGAGGCACTCACACACATCCCTTTTGTGATTGTAGAGACTATATCACTTGCGTATTTGGCTAGTATAAAACCAATCTCTACATTGAGACTTAGCTTCCCTTGGTGATTACTTTGATATATTTGGCTATTGAGAACCTCACCATATCTTAGGACATTGTTCCCTTGATTTATACCAAGCATACCATATCCAGTTGTTGAGAACCATCTTGGTATGTAGACTCTTCATTTGTCAATGGTCGGAGACGCCGTATGAGACTTATAAGTCCTTGGCTCGTAGACAACCAAGGTCGTGCTTGCCGGAGACACCAAGCACGAAACCCTTGTCAATGGTTGAAAATGCCATTTAATGTATTTTAAGACCTTGGCTTGGAGACAACCAAGGTCTTGCTTACCAGAGATACCAAGCATGTTAAATCAGGTCTGCTCAGCCCTTTGAAATCATTGTGTTTGATTAATAAATTGAGTAGTTGAAAATGGACATAGGCCCCAGTGTGGCCAAACCACTATAGATTCTTATGTTGTAGTGTGTGATATTTGTGTAATTGTCTCTTCCATTTCCACACTTGCAATCATTAGCAATTGAGCACTAAACACCTTTATTAAGTTGAATAAAAATTGAACAACCCAATCAACTTAATTAAAATTAAAAAAGGGGTAAAAGAATTAAAAAAATTTATTATATCATATTCACCTCCTCTAGGATTATGCACTAAGAATTTTAGTTC
This sequence comes from Platanus orientalis, assembly GCA_025762735.1. NCBI lineage: Eukaryota > Viridiplantae > Streptophyta > Magnoliopsida > Proteales > Platanaceae > Platanus > Platanus orientalis. The sequence goes on from JAOXJP010211394.1 coordinate 24,112, forward strand.
TGACTGATTCATTGCGACCGGAACATCTGAGACTTCAAAAACAGACATTGAGTTCATGTGTTTTCAAGCACGAGAGCCCATAAACTAAAGTAGACAAGTAGTGGAGCATTTTCTTATAAATTTAATTCTTTAAGGGTTAATGAGCTTATCATTTTTGGATGTTAGCACATTAAAACCCATTAATGTGTTCACACTTAAGGGGTTTTTTCATAAACCCTTAGATTGGAATCCCCCTTGTGCACCCCATACACCCTCCCAAAGATCTTCTATTTGAATTGCAAAAACCCATAGAACCCCCATGCAACCCTAGATCTAGCACCACCAACCTCCACCTTTGATTGGTTCCAACCAATCAAAATGAGTAGATGCCATGCTAAGTTTCATTAAATGACCATTGATTCCATGCACCCCTATGCTCCTTACCTGAGATCAAAGCCTCTAAATATCCAAAGTTTAAATCCCTACCCTGCATCCTACACTCCTCACTTGTGCCTAAATCCCTACCCCAATTAGTCCAACCAATGGGAGAGAAGTCTTGTGAACCCCAAGCCCTTGGCCCAACCAATTTGGCCTTCTAAATGGCCTAAATTTCTTGCACATCTGGGCTAGTTAAAAGGATTTTCAAAAGAGACAAAAGAAAGAAAAAAAGAGAAAAAAGAAGAAAATGAAAAGGAAAGTGCAAACCTAACCCAAACCCTATCTTAGTTCATGATTGGTTAGTTTTTTTATTTACTTAACATGCTGCTTCCATGATCTAATTAATTCTATTATGCTCCTCTAATTCGGGTTACACAGTAGAGACATAGGTTGTCTTTGTTACACTTATTTTTGACCCCTGCTCACTCTTGATTTTTTTGTGATTTTTATACTAATCCAAATGGGATCAAGTTTTAATGGTACACTCCTAAGAAGGTAGCTTCTGTAAGATAATAATTTAGTAAATTTTAGGGCATGTTTAGGTCTCAAAACAATCTCCCAAACATGCCCTAAAAACTGATTTTTCTAAACTTTTACTATCCAAGCATGCTCACCAATTTTCATTTCATTTTTGTAGACATTGACTTCAACTAATTTTCATATATGTGATTCCTCATATCCTCCTTTACTTCTGATAATAATTTTAGAAATTTTCAATGTTCCTAAGGGGTCCAAAATGCTAAAAAAAGTTAGTAATTGGATTTGTGCCCAACAACTAACGCTTAAATTTCAATCCAAATTAAAATTGAGGTATTAAAACAATTAGGCATCGAGAACATTTAGATGTTGAGATATGGGATCCACCCCAGTGAACCCTGAGTCTCTCTAAGCCTAGACATAAGCTAAAATAACTTTGGGATCTATCCTTGTGCTTAGGCACCTCTATGGACCCTGTTTTCTTCCTTATGCCTGAATTTTAATGCAAGTGTTGAGGAGAAATTCAGGCGTTGGGATGGATTTCAGGCATTAGGCTTATGATAGAAATCATGTTTTAAAAAAATATATATATTTGTTGTTATGTATTGAGCTTATGATAGAGGCCATGGACCATAAAGGATGCATCCCCTTTTTTGAAAATTTTCACTTCTTTGGGATCCACAGAAGGGGTCCAAAACCCAAGGCTAGTTGTTAATTTCTAGCAACTGTTGCCTGAATTTTACCTTAAATTAAATTCTAGCTTTATAAAATTCAGGCATCCCTATTGAATTCAGGCGCCAGGCCAGAATGAATGACATATTCACTCTTTGTTTTACATACCAAACCCTGTCCCATAGAGGTTAAGCTTGGATGGTTAAACCCCATAGAAGGATTCACTCCCCTGTGTAAAACCACAAAGCACTGGGACCCATTGAAAGAGGTCCAAAACCAAAGGCCAGTTGTTGGTTTTCAATAACTAATGCCTGAATTTCACCCTAAATTAAATTTAGGCGTATGAAATTTAGGCATCAAGGTTAAATTTAAGCATTAGGCCTGAGATATAGAAAAATAAATAAATTCTTTTGTCTCACTTCTATACCTGTAGCAATCTAAATTTGAAAGCTTAGGATTGTTTGACCCTAGATGAGGTATCCCCTTCTTTGTACAAACCCCAAGGTATTTTAGGGGCCTACAAAATTGGCTAAAAGATTTCATGTTAGTTGTTGGCTCAGCCTAGTAACCGACGCCTGAATTTTCACCCTGAATTAAATTCAGGCGTATGGAAATTCAGGCATTAAGCTTGAGATAAAAGCAAACAACTTTGATTTTCTTATTTCATGTGTTGTCTCTGGATGGGTTCCAACCCTGAGACAAACACAACAAAACTTTAAAGGGGTCCATGATCCCTCTATGTGTTGTAAGTCTGTGGACCCCCTATTGAAGAAGACTAAAATAAAAGGCAAGTTTTTGGACTTTCCAGAAGCCAACGCCTGAATTTTACCCTGAATTAAATTCAGGCATTTTAAGGTATTGGAAGCTGTACAATGAAGAATGTGGTTGTTTCATGGTATGGTTCCTGAAAATTCCCCAAGTTTTTCTACCATAGTTTTTACATGATAGCTTGTTCAGTGTAGACATTACAAGTTTAAACAATTCTATTATGCTCTGCACTCTGTTCAGTTATGCATGGTACATAAACTTGGATATGGGAACTGGGATAAGCTCAAGGAAGCTTTTCACACATCACCCTTGTTCTGTTTTGATTGGTTTGTAAAGTCTTGCACCACTCAAGAACTTGCAAGGCGTTGTGATACTATCATTCGGTTGCTAGAGAGGGAAAATCAAGAATTTGAGGAGAGGGAGAGACAAGCAAGGAAAGATAAGAAGCTTGCCAAAGTTATTAATTCTTGCTATTGTAAATATTTAAACATGTAGATGTACCTCTATACTTACTTTTGCCTCCCGTTTTATTATCTTTTCAGAGTATGACACGTTCAAAGCGTGCCATGGCAAGACCGCCAACAGAGAGCCCCACTTCAGGTTTAAAGAATTGGAAGCAGTCAGTGATGGATGACTACTTGTTGGAATGAATAAGGAGGGTAACATTTTCTATTGTTATTAGTCTTGTTGTGTCAAGTTCTAGATTTTTCCCTTATCTCTATTGTATTGATGTTTCTTAACTTCCTTCGGCTCTTTATTGTTTAATACTTGACCCTATGTAGCGCCAATTCTCCATTGTGTGTGTGTGTGTATGTGTGCGCACGTGTGTGTGTTTTATACGTTTATTATACACATCTTTCTTGTTCATTATGTTGATGTCCCATGTGGTCCCTCTGTTCTTCCTTCTGTTTCTGCGTCAATGGACTTGTGGGACTTTTGTTTGTTTTGGTGTTTCTTTTTATGTACCATGCTTTGTTCACAGCTTAATTACATGGCTGCTTTTTGGATGGAAAATACAGGGGATTCAAGCTTGAATATCATTGCCATTAGGGCCAGTGTTCATCTTCCTTTTGATCATAATCTGCTGGTCCAAAATTTGACTGCACAGGTAACCATAGGTTTAGTTACTTGTATACATGTGCTGTATCACATTCATTTTCAAATAACCGGTTGGACATTTGCATGTTGTTGATGTCCAGTTAAGCTGCTAATGGTCTACTTTTTGAAAGCATATGCTGTAGTTCTTCTTTCTATGTGTGACGATGTTGTCTAAACTAATGCAGATACAAAAGTTTTGGTTTATTTATTAGAAACATTTGATTGTCAAGTTCTTTATATTGTATCTATATGGGAACAGGTGTCAGAATCTGGCATGAGTACACATTCTAGTGTTGACTAAAGCCTTTGTTTTTTCTTTTTTTGTTTTCTTTAAGAACGATAACTGAAGTAAGACCTCAGGCTGATTCCGAAGGACTGATATCTTGTACTGGGTTGCAATAAGGTGCTGAGACAATGTTAAATTTGCAATTAATTAGTTGATATGGTTAAGAGAAAACCATGTAAAGAACTGAATTGTGATTCTAAACTTGACCTTAAATTCCATTGTAGATAACTAGCAAAGAAGTTATGCTTGATGAAATTATAAATTATGTTCAATCACTGCAGCGCCAGGTTGAGGTAAGTTCAGATTAACTAAGGACCATTTGTGATCAAAATTTCTGATTTGAGTTAGGCCACTGAGCTTGTATGGTTTGATTCTTTTGCAGTTCCTGTCCATGAAGTTAGCCACTGTGAACCCCAGGTTGGATTTCAACATGGAAAGTCTGCTCTCGAAGGATGTAAGTTGATGACTAATAATAATGTTTAAGCTCTGTTCTTAATATATATTAGGATATTCATGAACTTGGGTTGTTGCTTACTTTGCAAATTACTTTAATATATAACTTTCCTTCAAGAATGTGCAGACCATATCTAGTAGTATTCCTCTTGAGAGGGAGTATTAAAATATATGCTGAGTATATTAATTCTAACATTTGGATCATATGGGAGTATTAAAATATATGTTAAAGTACATTAACTGTAACATTTGGATCATGAGTTCATCATTCTTTGGCAGGATCTATTTATGAAATCAACCATGGATTCCATATTCAAATTAAGATTTGGTGTAGAATTGGACAGCATGAGTGGTTCCTCTGAAGCAACCAAGTTCGCCAATGCTTTTGATGAATCAACTGAATTGACTCTCTGGCATTATGTTGATATCATTTGGCCGATCAAGAAGTTTCTAAATGTTGGGTACGAAGCTAAATTGAGGAAAAATGTCAAAGTGATTGATGATTTCTTGTACAAGCTAATCTAAAACAAGATCGAATAGAACCAGAACTCAACAAATAATGATTCAGTAAGTTCAAACTAGATGGGTTTTCTGTTTCTGGTTGAAAAATAATCTGTAATCTAATACTCTGTTTTTATGGGGTTATCGCAGATAAAGAAGAATACATCTTATCAGGGTTTCTAGAATTGAACGAGACTAATCCAAGGTACTTGAGGAACATAGTCCTCAATTTCTTACTTGCTGGTAGAGACACAACGACAACCACTCTTTCCTGGTTCCTTTACATGCTCTGCAAGCATCCTCACATACAGGAAAAAGTTACACAAGAAGTGAGGGAAGCAATCAAATTGAAAGATTATACAAACTATGAGGATTTCTCAGCCAATCTAATTGAAGAAGCCCTTGATAAGATGCAGTATCTTCATGCAGCATTATCTGAGACTCTTAGACTTTATCCTGCGGTTGTAGTGGTAATTATATTTATAAACATTTTTTTTTTTTTCAGATCCTCCATACTTTGAAGAGTAGATAGACACTGGTTTTGTGGTTTTGACATTTAAACAAACATTTGGATGGTGTTACAGGATGCAAAAATTTGCTTTTCTGATGATACCTTGCCAGATGGATAGAGTGTGAACAAAGGGGATATGGTTACCTACCAACCTTATGCCATGGGCAGGATGAAATTTATATGGGGTGAAGACTCAATGAAGATGGATTTTTCAGACAGGAAAGTGCTTCTAAGTTTATAGCCTTCCAGGTGAGTAGATTATATATCAGACATTCTAAATTTTCTTTTTGCGTTTGGATTCATAGAATTGATGGATAGAAATGGGATTTTCTGTTGTTTGGATGCATAACAGGAAGGGTAGAAGTTTTATACTATTTTGGGAATTTCTTTATGCTTTTAATCCTTATCCTTATCTGCAATTATTTTAACTTTGGAGAAAAAAATTTCACTAAAATTCTTGTTGATAAACAGGCGGGCCCACAAATTTGTTTGGGAAAGGAATTTGCTTACAGGCAAATGAAGAAATTTTCAGCTCTTCTCTTGGCCTGCTTTGTCTTCAAGCTGATGATGAAAAGAAAATTGTCCATTACAAAACCATGCTCAATCTTCACATTAATGGAAGTCTCTACTGATGTGAGGATTCTATTAATGTCATTCAAGTGTGTACTGGGTGTCAATGTGTTTAGTATGGTAATCTTCTTGGCTGCTGCTACTGAAGAATGATCTCAAGGTCATGCATTGATTTTTATGCCTAATCTTTGTTCCTCCTTATCTTTGCTCCCATCTTATACTTCATTCCTTGTAACCCATCATGTTGTACTATCTCAACTTTCATTAAGACTAATAATCAAATTCCCTTGTTTATGCACCTTACAATTTTTGTAATATCTCAACTTTCATATGTTGTATTAATGAATTTGGTGTAATATTGGATCATTAGTGTCCATCCTTACAATTTTTGTATTCATGAAATATCATATCCCTTTTAGACAATACAAGGAAAGGAACATGGTTGGGAAATATGTTTTTTGTTGTAGTGATCTACACTCTGTATTGTTGATACCCATTATTCATGGAAATCTCAAGTCAAAGAAACGTATTTCTGGATGAAAATTACCCACCCTATGTGTCAAATTTCAGCCTACATCTCTTTTTGAATCCAACAACGAGCCAAGAAATGCTTGAAGTTTCTACAGTTCAGGGATACAAAGCCCAGAGCTGATCAAGATGAAAGATGCAAGCAAAGAGAGTGATATCTATAGTCTGGTGGTTATCTTACTGACCAACTCTTGTTTAGGGGAAAGCATAGGAGAAAGTTTATGAAGTGGAATTACAACTTATATTTTGTAATGATCGACTATATTTCATTTTTGTAATGACTAACTCTTATTATTATTATTTTTTTATATATATGAATGAATGAATTATTTGGTTTTTTTTGACTTTCTTGAATATATAAAATGATAAAATAATGCTTTGTTTATTAGGTGCCCAATATAGGGGAAGTCAATATAAAAAATAAAATAGTTATTCACGTCAATTTTTGGATTGGGTATTCATGTCAATCCGATACGAGCCATTTAGCTTACCAATCTTTTTAGTGGTGGTGTTGTCTCTAATATATTTATATCAGCGACAAAAAAATGGTTATTAATTCATTTATATCAATGTAATAGTGATGACTTTTATCGTCGCTAATAATCTCCATATCTACAATGACATTAGTTGTTGTTGATAAATTCTTACTTGCGACGACTATTATCGTTGTTGATATGGATATCATTAGCAACGACAATTTTGTCGTTGCAGATAGGTTTCTTAGTAGCAGCCATTGTGCCTTTATCCACGACGAACTTTGAGATTATTAACTACAACTTTAGTCATTGCGAATATATGCCGTTGTTGATAAATTGTTACTCTCAACAACTTTATCGTTGTTGATATGGAGATTATTAGCGACAACAAGTTTGTCATTGGAGATAGCTTTCTTAGCAGCAGTCATTATCCCTTTATCCGCGACGAACTTTGATATTAGTAGCGACGACTTTAGTCGTTGCTGTTATTTAGCAATAGCGACGATATTTTGGTCGTCGCTATGGAGCATTCGCGACGGGATAAATGCAACGATTGTGCGACAACTAAATATCATCGCTATTTGTTATTTGCAACGACTATATGAGTATTAGCGACAACTTTTGTCGTTGCTGATGACTGATTTTCTTGTAGTGACTTTTGCTTTTATCCACTTGGTGAAATAATCCATGGCTACCAAGAGGTATTGTCGTTGCCCTAGAGTAGTTGGAAATGGCTTGACTATGTTTAAGCCCCCATTACATGAAAAGCCAAGGGCTGGTGATTGACACAAGCTCTTGAGTTGGTTAATGAGTCATTAGTGCATACCTTTCACATTTATCACATCTTCTAATGAATTGTTGTGCACTTTTTTGCATATAATATAGGCCCTCATGCAGTTAACGTGTCGGGATACCTCAAATCTGATTTGATCTACATGACTCTTTGGGCTCAATCTTGCTTGGTATGCTCTGGAGTAGACCAACCCAAGGTCAGTCATGGTTCATGGTTAACTATTTCGTGGTTGGAAGTGGTTTAAAATCAACAACGGATATCATTTGATTGGTGGAAGTTTTTTGTCTACCACAAACGTGATAAGAAAAAATGTGTGATCCTTCCAGATTAGACACCTACTTTTGAAATTTTATAAAGTCCCCTCCCATTTTGTTCCATGTGAAGTCCCCCGGTATCCCGGATACCATTGATCCTCGACACCAAATTTTGGATAGAACACTATTGGTTTGACTTTAGTGGGCCTGAGTTGATGAGGCCTGGGAAACGTAGCCCCACTTGAGTGAACTCAACTAGATCGTGGTTTGGTTAAGGTTAATAAATTGGAAGGTGAATGGATCTCAGGTTGATCACCTTGACCTGTTCAAGTTACGCCCCTAGATTATTTCATACAAAAAACCATTGTTTGATTATAATCTTAGTTGTTTGCTACATCATTTTAACTTGAGGGAGTTGGATCAATGCCTTTTTAACTTTTGTATCGGACTTGGGAACCAGCCCAGTCCCCTAAACAATATGACCTTGTACTTAACGCATGCGAAACTAGATTGAACAATCAAAACTGCTAGGCTAAACCCATTAACTGGTTTATCACTAGTGGAATTGCTGCCTAAGGGATTTGAAACCTGACATCTCTTCAAAAACGCCATACGGTTCGATTGCTCTTGGAGAATTCGTTTTATTGGTAATCTAGTGCCCAGATCATCTTCTGTCTGCAAGATTTGTAGCAATCAGGACAGGCGCACAGATACATCCAACTTTAGCATATCAACACTGCTTAAAAGTAAGTAACTTCGTCAAGGAACTTTAGACGTTTACCAAAAATAAATAAATAAATAATTCAGATTTACAAGAGGCGTTGGAACAACATAGTTTTATATAAGACCTTCTTTATTCTTTTTACAAGTCCGTCATATATCTATCCAAAACAACAAAAAATACATCTTAGTTTCTTTTAGATTTGGAAGCCTTTTGTAGCTTTTAAAAAAAAAAAAAAAAAAAAAACTCATTTATGGTTTATTCCCCCTGTGTACGTGACACGGTTCGCCATTCTCCTATAGAAAAGTCTATCTATTCTTTTTTACACTCTTCTTTTCCATTCTGACACTCAAATTTTACCCTTCAGACACGCGCGAATCGCACGTATGAAATACAACCCAACGCTGCCGTCACCGCCGCCATTGCATGGCCTTTGCAATTCAGAGCCTCCCGAAGAGCTCTCCAAGATCCTTTAGCTTTCTCCCTCTTAACGGACTGTGTTTGTTCTCCAACAAATGTCGGAAAGATAGACGATGGATTCCGGCGAGTCTGCCGATTTCTGATATCTTTCAGCTGCATCTCCGGCGGAAGTCTCACTAATCCAAACATAAACAAGTGCCACCTAGATTTCGCCGGAGGCGAAGACATCGACGCTCTCCTAGTTGCCGGCACCCGCGTTGGAGACGCTGTTTTTGAACTCGAATCTCTTTTTAATTTACGGTAATCCAATGAGTAGCTGTTTCGCACTAACCGACCTTTCATACTCGAACGAGGGTTTTTTTGTTCGTTTAATGACTCTGATCGCCGACGGAAAAAGCTCTCCTTCTTGAAATTCCGGCTGCAGTCATCAACGATAATATTCTTTGGACTTGGATGAACGGTGATAGATTCATTTTCTTTGTAAGTGATAAGCTTTCCACAGAAGATGATATTCTCTGCAGGGCATATCTCAACACTAGGATTAGTGAAGAACTCAAAGAACTCATGATCGGACGGTGAACGTCGACCATCATCCTTGGTGAAATCATCCCACCGTTCCGCCGGTGTCTCTTCTGCTCCGTCGTGAATGGGTAGATCACAGAATGAAAGCGTCTCCTCTGCTTCCCAATCTTCAAACTCCACGTTCTCACCCATTGCCTCCATAACCATTTGAAGGAGTTGGATGATGGAGAAAGAACTGTGCTTTAATGTTGTCACTTTGTCTATATTGAGAAGAGCTTATGAAGTGAGAATATATAAAGAAAGAAGAAGAGAGAAGAAGGGCAGTTGGGATATGTGTGATGGTGGACTCATGTTTCGCCGTGAAGAAAGGGGTTGGCGTTTCCGTTGTCCGTATATGGTTTTCTAGAAGAGGACAAAGGAGCAGCCAAGACCAGTGGAAAAGTAGGGAGACCAGTTAATGCTTTAGTTTGAATAGAGGGATATAACGCCGGTACCAATCACCACGTGACACGATGCCTGACAAATATCTTTCTAATATGAATAAAGGGTGTTATAGTAAATACACAGTAAATATGTACTTGTATATTTATCAAATTATCCATTGTCAGGCATCATGTTACATGCCAAGTAGTACTGGCGTGGAATCTCTCCATTCTGACAAGAGATGATTCAAATCTAAGTGTTCCTTTGAATCTTTCAGCTCCGTTTAGACGCCAGGCCAGATCCTCCCTGCTGTTCGCAAATTCTTTTGCAGTGGCTAAAAACAAATTGCAAATAGGAGAGGATCCGAGGGCTTTAGACGCTTCGTTTTTGTGGTGTGTGGTGCTAATGAGATAGATGGCTACTGTGTTAAAGAAGGAGAATTCAACGTTGTTGTGTAGGGCTGCAAATGGATAGAAATTTTTTTGGGTCCCATCCGAATTCGGTCGCTTTGAATTAAATTTAGAAAAGATATCACGTTATAAACTGAACGAATATGGATCTATACTGATCTGCTAATTATCTAATTATACATGTTATATAACTGGGTTGCAAATAGATTGGATTTTTTTTATCTGAATCCATTATTTGGTCTACTTAAACCGAATATGTTTCCAAGTAAATCCACTCCTATTAATCATGTCCATGTAGAATTATCTGATTATGATTGGATCGAATACAGATTTGACTCTAGTTTTAAATCTGTTTAGCATATGATCCGTTTACATCTCAATTGTTGTGATTTGTCTAGGAAGTAATGGGTTGGGTCCGGGTCATCCTGTACCTTTTCAAATTACCAACTAGGTTAAATATGTCATTAATCTAATCTAACAGCTGAAAAGGGTGGGTTTGGTATAAACATCCATATCCATGGGTGACATTCCGGGTTCGGGTTCTGTATTTGTTCCTGTGTAGATGGTACCTACTAGGTGTAAGATAATTAAATACCAGAAAGAAGGAAATTTGTGCAACGATAATAATAGAAAATGCAAAAGATATTATGATAGGGAAGTGACTAGTGTCCTCCACCGTTAACAAAAAAAAAAAAGCAAGTGATTAGTATCTAAAATAAGTGAGTTTTCAGGGATGTGATTTTTAACAACGACTTGAATTTGAATTTGACTTCTTTTATTTCTTTTTGTATGGGTTGCTAAGCTTGATTCAAATCTTTGACTTCTTGATCCTAATTTAGAACGTATCAAGTAATTTAAGCAATTGGTTAAACCCTTTAAACAAATGGATTAGTACGTAATCCCGTTTCATTAAACTTTTGCCCTGTGGGTCGTTCCAAATAACAGTATATTATTAGCCGATAGGTTTAATAACCAATCGAAATCATAATAATTTCTTAGATGAATTACTCTGATGAGCCATGCATTTCTTCTACGAAAGAAGTAAAGAGTCATGTATAAATTTCTTGTCATATATATACATGAGCAGGGTAAACGGACAGGACTTGACCCCACCTACCTATCCCAATATCTATCATTTCAACTTGAAGAAAAGAGGACTGCTCCTTTTCAAAGTAACGTAAAGTGGCCGAAAACACACAGTCAATAAACTCTTTAATTTGACAATTCATGAAAAATCTACTCAAGAATTGACATCTTACTAAGAGATAACGCGGTTATGCTCTTAACTTATTCTACATGTTTCTACCTCTTTTAGAGGACCGAAAACAACTAAATATTTACATATTAAGCCACCAAGAAAGGGAGTATGTTTAATGTTATCACCAAGGATCATGTACTCCTTCCTAGGTGATTCTTGTGTGGAGTTTGTTAAAGAATATACAAAACCAGAAAAACACGGACCAAGATTAACGTGCTTTGGTCTATTATGACCTACATCCATTGTAAGCGTCGTGTGTGTGTCTTATTTTTCAACCTTTGCATTGGTGAAGAATCTGATGGATAAGATTTAAATTTCTAATTTAGAAATACTTCTAATTAGAACTCTGTGTGTCCTCTTTCCTAGTACTTGGAAGAATATATGAATGTGATAAGGACTCACTATTTAAGAGAGTTTCTCAAGAGAAAAAGCAGTTGTTGTGTGGTTTTCTTCTTAAATGAAACAAGAAGTTTCATAATGAGAAAACATAATCTTTAGGTTGTGAGAGTAGGTGAGAAGAGTGCTCATCAATGCTTAAAAAGGGAGAATTATGAGTGTAATGGATTTTATGTTTTTCTAGGTGATTGTGATTAAGCTGAGGAAAGGGAAGATCTACTTTATTGTAACTTGTATTTTTCTTGTTATAGTGAAGAACTTACAACACTTGTGTACATAAGCCAAAAAAATGAACCATATAAAATTCTTGTATCGTGTGTGTATGTGCTATTGATTTATTGGCTGTTGAGTTATTGTTTATAGCATTGATTGTGAGTGACCTGGGCCAATATCTCATCTCATGGTATATCAGGGTTCTTTTTGTTGTGCCAACTATTGGTATAAGAGATTTTGGTTCATATTTGAGAGGAAGAGGAAGAAAAGCAGGTAAGTAAAAAACTTGTTTTTTATGGTTAACTTCCTAAAGTTTGTGGATCAATTGACGGTAGCACTAAAGGGTTCCATTGGTATCTATGGAGAATTTTGATGGAAGGTGTAGTTTTATTCTTTGGCAAAGCAGGTGAATGACTTATTGGTATAATAAGGCTTATACAATGTGTTGTAGGAAATAAATGCAAGTTCATGGAAATGGAGGATAATAACTGGAAAGACATAAAGTAATGGCAATAATTAGAATCCTCTTATCTTGAAGATAATGTGTATTTAACATTATGGATGAGGATTCGGCATTGGTTATATTAGGAAAGTTGGAGAAACTTGAAAAGAGTTTTGCATAGCTATATCTAAACTGGCAATTGTAGGGATTGAAGGCGAAGGAAGATACGAATTTATTAGAATACTTAAATGTGTTTAACTAGTTCTTGGATCAGTTGCATGAAGTTGATACCAATGTAGACAAAGAAGACAATACCATTCTTTTATACTTTTCTTTCAAATTCTTAAAGACTACTTAGTGACAACGTTACTGTACTTGAAAGATATAATAAGCTTAGAGGACATCACGACAATGCTCCTATCTAATGATTTTAGAAGATCAATTTTGAAAAGTCAAGATTTTGGCTTAGTTAATCATAAGGAGAATTAAAAGGACAAGTCTTCTACAAGGGGGGTATGAAAATAGTAGGTTTAAGCCCAAGTCCAAAGGGATCTAGGTGTAACACCCCGCATCCTCTTTAGGGAAGTTTTAGAGACCCAGACCCAAAACCATGCGTCTATATTATGGAACCCTTGCAATTATGAGCAAGAGGGTTAACATCGGTACTCTAAAGACCCAAAATATGACATATGAAAATTTAGTGGAGAGTTAGGCCAATAATACGGGACTTGGATAATCCAAAAACCCAAAAATGGACTTCTAGAATTTAGACTCAACACGTAAAAGATTCGAGTGATCAAAAATATTTTGAGTGATTGAAATGATATTTTTTTAATGATCAAACAACCCTTGAGAAAAATGGCAATCAGGTGTTTAGACTTTCACTTAGTTTGAGTGATTGAAATGGGATTGTTGAGCAATCAAAAATTATTTTGAGGGATCAAAATTTAGCTAGAATGCTCTTCGAGATTCATGCCAACACAGGATTCGTCTTGTTTTGTGTGGGACCCACAATTAATGACCCCAAACCCTAATTTTTCCTCTTTTAAGAATAAAATAACATAAAGAGAATGAAAAAGAGAAGAGGAAAAGAACCTTGAGAGAATTGGAAAAAGGGGGGCAGAACTCTTCTTCTCTAAGAGAAAGGTGAGTCCCAAAAGCTTAGATCTAACTTAGTTTGTTGTTTCTTTATAAAATCTTATAAATCTATATATTTTAACCATAAATCTATAGTTTAATCTCAGAAAAAGGTAGTTCAAAGAAAAAAAGTCTTGCTTGAAGACCTACTTAGATAAAGGCCTTATGAGCTATTGGTTGTTAGGTATTAATTATGTATTGTCAATCCATATCAAAACTTGTATAAGTATATGTATGTTGTGGTCATGTATTTGGTCTTACAAGGATTGTATTTGTAAAATTATAGGTAATGTAAATCCAAGCCAAAAAGGAAGAACTTAGTATCAAAAAGCCTGAAATACCATAAGCATCAAGAGAAAAGAACATCATGCTTATCAAGAAAAGTCTCAAGCATTGCAACACAAACTTGAAAAACTCATCCTTTAAAGTCACACATGTATACAAAGGTAAATATCAAAGGTAAGGGTGTGGTGTGAGTGTATTTGACCAAACACGGCCTAAGTGAGTTTATAAGACCACCCATGGATTTAGAAAGGTAGCCCACTCATACTTGGTCTAAATTAAGCAATATATTTAAATAAATATAATTGACTAAAGAGATGCATGCAAAGGTCACTTGGGCAAGTCCCAAAATGTTTGCAATGATCCCATAGCTTCTAAGAGCAAGAGCATAGAGCTTAAAAAGCCAAAAAATTGTTAGTCCAAAGATTCAGGATCAATCCCAAAAATCTAAGATCAATCACAGAAAACCCAAGATCGATTCTAAGAGGCCAAAACTCTAGTTTCTCTCTGGGAAGTACCCAGGATCGATCCTAGGCCATCTAGAATTGATCCTAGGTCGGGAAGCTCAAATTTTTTACTTATTTTATGCGAAAATCTTTCCATATATGTGGGTTTTTTTACCATTGCATATCTACTTGATTAGGGTTTCTACAATTCTATAAATAGAGATAAAGCCCTTGAATCAAATAAGCTTACAACTCTTTTAAGATCTATATTCTTTTTATTGGTAAATCCTTTAAAGAACAAGCCAGGGTTTGAGGTTGTAAAAATAGAGAGAGTGATCTCTTGGTTTTTATGATTGGGTAAGTCTACCTACGATCTCTTGTGCTCAATTGGTACATCAAATCAAAGAGGGTTGTGAACTAGGGTTTCAAACCGATAAACCACCTAAACATTCAAAGGTTAGAACTGCAAAGAGGTAATCCAAACTCTCTTTAGTTATTGTGCTTGATTAGCATATTTTACCTAATTAATAGGTATATTTAAGATTGATTAAATAGTAATATCAATCTATAGTGAGAGTCATATATCATATATTTAGTTCCTCATTATTGCATATACTTGAAGGAATTAAGTGACTAAACCACATAAGAAAATCTGCCTATTTTGAGAGGCATTTAATTAGCATTAATATTCATTTTAATTGATATAGATATATATATATATATATATATATATATATATATATTTGAAATATTAATATTCATTTTACATAATTTTTTGAGTCTTCACCAGAGTCCCTAGAGAGTAGAGTACTTTCACTAGAGTCACTGGATGTTTGTTTGCACTTGCTGGAGTCACAAAGTGTGTAGTGTTGAGTGATTGGGATTCACTTGTATTTATGTCCTTTTTTATTTTTCTATAATAGTATTACTATTAATAAAAATAAGTAAGCTCTGTGAAGAGCTTTTGGGATAGTAGATGTAGACCTAGATTGGCTAAACCACTTTATATCTTGTCTCATGTGGATTGTGTTTGTGCCTTTATTTATTGTTGAAGTGATATTTATTTCATTACATTCATAGTTGATTAAATTGGACATATAAGCATGCACACTCATAACTCAATTATTGCAGACAAGTTATAAAATCAATTTGGGTGAACTTTAAAATAAATTAGCATAATCATATTCACCCCCTCTAGGATCATATTTTTGATATCAGATTTCCTATTGGAATTTCAATTGGTATCAGAGCAAGGCTACTCTAATTCAGCTTAATAATCCGAGCGAAAAGATCATTGATATTCGAAATGGTTAAAGGTATGTCTACAGGTAGACCTCCTTACTTTGATGGGTCTAATTTTTCTTATTGGAAAGCATGAATACACATTTTTTTAATGCCTATGACATTGCTATTTGGAATTCAGCTGTTATAGGTTGGACTACTCCTAATGAGAATGATGTTAGTAAATGGGATACTAGTCAAAAGAATGCATCTAATGTTAACTATAGACCATTAAATGCAATTGTATGTGTGGTTAGCTTAGATGAATTTCAATGAATTTGTTATCTTAAAACTGCCAAAAAAACATGGGATCTCCTAGAGGTAACCCATTGTAGACATCGGCGTTCGGGAGGGGATCAGATGCCCCCGCCCGCCCGTGGTTTCCGGGTCCACTCTTCGGCGCCTAAGGCGGGTGCATGAGAGCTTGCTAACCCTTTTACAAGAGGGTTAGGCTTTTCTTGGAGTCGCCACGAACTCGGGTTTAATCGATGGAGTTGGACATCGGTTCTCCTCTTTGGGTGTAGAGGAGAAGTCTAGATCTGGAGGTCTAGGGTTTGACT
>JAOXJP010211395.1:0-25815 GCA_025762735.1 Platanus orientalis
CTGATGTGCCCACCGCCTGACAAAAAGCAGTGGTTAGCATTCGTTAAGGTGAGCATTTTTTATCCATTCACAGTTTTTTGTGTTGATTGTTTTATTTACACCTTTAACCTTAGTGTTAGCCATGCCTATGCTCTTAGTGGTGTCAATTACGGAAACACCACAACCACGACCACGACAGAGGATCTGATGTGATGGTTGCTTGTTATGTGAGAGGCGCATGCATGGGTCTAAATGCTAGGATGCAAATTATTCGATTATTATCTGTATTCTTCATTTAAAACGAACAAGGATATATGTGTATCCAATTCCATTAGATATTTGTTCATTTATTAGAAAAATATCCTTCTTTGGTATGGTCACAATTCTGTGAAAACCAGAATAGGCAACACCACTCTACATTGCTCTCTGCTCCGTCCAGGGAATTGACCTTGGGCCTAAGATGGGAATGACATTAGGGCCAGACAAATCAGTGTCAAAAAGTGAAAAACATCCTCAAAAAATGTAAGTCACTTTTCCCTTGTTGATGTATCTGCCCTAATGTCATTTTATCTTAGACTCATTTTAATTGGTCTCACAAAATCCCATTTCTCTGATTTTATATATATATATAAAAGGTGACAAGAAACCCCTTTAACTCCACTATTTTTGGGGCTCAGATTATGTACAAATGAATTTTGTGAGAACCATGAAAACGGCACCAGGGGAGCTGACGCTTCAGCACTGAAAAGTGATTTACACTTTTTGGGGGGTGCTTATCACTTGTTGGCACTGATGTGTCTGCAACTTGGTGCCCTTTTCATGGTTTTCATGAAATTCATTCTCACCTAATTTTCCCTCCTTTTTCCTTGTATCCATTTACTCCCCTTATGCTGGGAAAAATAAACCCTTACGTTAACCATAGGCTGAAACATAATGCTCTCTAGGTAATCTTATTTTGATTCAGTGAAACCATGGTCCAGTAAAGTTTCGATGGGAGTAAGTGTTTTGGCGTTCCGCTACATCTCCCAATCTTACTTCAGAGTAGAGGGCACTCTTACAGGGTTTTAAAACTTGGATCGATGAACCTGATCATCTACATCCGTTCCTGAGCCTAGATCATTTTGGATCAGACGAATTGGACTGATCCAGTGTGAAAGTTATATAACCAACTACCAAGGGTTGTCTGGTCCCAATTCAAATGAAATGGTAAGAGGTCTTACGTTACACTCATTTCCCTGATTATCACTAATGATTGTCTGTATTGTCACATACCTCTCTAGGTGTGCTATTGATTGACACTAAATGTGTTTTTGAATTTGGTGTCTATTTTGGACACCTATTTTTCAGCTGAACATTTTTATGGATGTTTTAGCTGAGTTTGGTAACTCTCCCAAATTTCATCTCCCAATTCTTGATTCTTGATTCCACCAATAATGCATTCTTTGGAGTAAATTTCAGAATGAAAAACATGTTTGACTGGGTAGAAGAGAGAAATTGAAAAAAAAATTTAAATCTTGATGAAAATAATGGAGGTGATGAAAATGTTTAAAGATTATGATAAAGATATAATAGAATGAGTTAAAAAATAAAAATAAAAAACAAACGAAAATTATGAGTCAGAATAGAGGAAGCTATTTTTTTCACCTCCCAAAATTCCACTCCCAAACCGTGGAATATGGGAAGAGAATGCAAAGTTACCAAATATCATTTTCACCTATTTTGGAAGAGAATGCAAAGTTACTAAACACCATTTTCACCTATTTAAGAATCTTGGGAGCGAAAGCAACAAGAAAGCATTCTCGAGAGAGTTACCAAACGCAGCCTTAACAACACCCCTCCTCCCACCCCCCCCCCCCAAAAAAAAAAACACCATATGTCAGTTTATAATTCACCATAAAACACTACAAACTTCTTCATCCCATTACATTTGTTCCGTGAATAAGAAAATGAAGAAAATGTTATGTGATGACAAAGTGTTTATAGTGTTTATGGTGAATAAATTACAAGCTGATACATATTGAGTTTGGGGTTCAAAATAGTGTCCAGGTATTTAAAAAAATGATGAAATAGCCTCTGTAGTGTCTATGGTGAATTTTAAGGTGACATGTGTTGTGCTTGGGTTAAAATTATAGACAACAAATTAGAACACATCATGTGTCCATGTGTCAATCAATGGCACACTTACAGAGGTCTGTCTCAACACAGACAAACATTAAATTTTTGTATTAAACATCCTAAAATATTTTTCTCTTTTATAAGCAGTTGGGTTGACCAAAAATAAACAAACCAAAAAAAACAAAGAGTTGAGCGGAAAGTAAAGAATCACTGCGTAGCGCTTGGCAGAAGATTCGCGTTCCTGGGAACCCGGTCGCATCTTTTTATCGATCTTCAAATGGAACTTGAGCCGTACGACTTCTCATTTGCCCTGACCTTACGAAATCTCCGTTCCAAAAAGGGTGACAGATAGAGAGTTCAGAAGCCAAAAGGCTAGGAGGGATTCACAATTTGTTTGTATTTCGTACAGGATGATATAGAAGGAGAGAACAGAGAATTAGAGTGTTAACTGATTTCTATATTTGCCCTCTATATCCTATCCTCCATTGTCACCTTCTTCATTGCTTCGTTGTTGTGAATCGATTTGGGTTTTAGAAGATGGTTTCGCTAACATTTGATCTGTTGAAGAACGAGCTTCCCCTTGAGCAGGAGTCTCTGCTCTTATCCGAGGATGTTATCACTGGTCTAGTTCTTGTGGACGTCGTCAATGGCTTTTGCACTGTTGGGGCTGGGAATATGGTGATTGTTTATTTTACAGACTCCCTATTTTGATGTTTGTGTTATTTAGTCTATTTGGATTACTGAGATGGTTTTGTTTCTGGGTTATTTTTGGTTTTGAATTTGCTTCAGTTGTTTGGCTTCTCTTGATCTAACTATCTGTATATGGAGATGCATTCTTGGGTTTTGGGTTGTTTTTCTCTTCTTTCTGATTTTATGATTTTGGCTTCTTTTCTCACCAAATTATATATTGTTTCTGTTTTGCCCCCTAAAAATTTTGATTTCGTTTTGGGTTTAATGGCCTTACAGGCGCCCCCACAGAGCGCCAGAAGGTTATGGCTCCATATTTTTGGATTATTTATTTATTCTTTTTTCCGGGTTGGTAAGCTAAGATCGGATCCTAAACCCACAATTGTGATAGAGATCGTGCCAATTTATTTAACTTGCAAATATGTTAACGTGGGGTTATGACTTTTGTAATTTGAAAAAAAAAAAAAAAAGAGAAGAAAAAAAAAAGATTCCTTAAGGACCTGACTTTTTTCTGATTTTGATTACTATTTTGAAACAAAGTTTAAGTTAATAGAAGTTGGTTGATTTGGGTTTTATGCTTATTTACAGGCTCCAAGACAGCCCGATAAACAGATTTCTGGAATGGTCGATGAGTCAGTGAGGCTGGCTAGAGTTTTTTGTGAGAAGAAATGGCCTGTTCTGGCTTTTCTTGATACTCATCATCCAGATAAACCTGAGCATCCATATCCACCTCATTGTTTAATTGGAACTGAAGAAGCAAACTTGGTTCCAGGTACTTCTCTGTTCTTCTCATTAACCGTGGTTTCTTTTTGTATACTTACACGGAAAAAGGTCAATGTGCTTGAGTTTTAACTATTATATATGTCAAGAATTAGTTGTTGTACATGAATAAGATGTAAGGAATATTAGATTTCATGCTTGTATATCGTTTTTTCCCTAATAAATTGATTGTTATCCATAAAAAAATGTAGGGAATATAAGACATTTGTACAATATACATGTTCTCTCTCTCTCTCTCATTGTTTTTTCCCCTCCAATCTGCAGATCTGCAGTGGATAGAAAAGGAACCAAATGTAACAATTAGACGCAAAGATTGCATTGATGGGTTTCTTGGTTCAATTGAGAATGATGGCTCAAATATTGTTGTAGATTGGGTGGGAACCAACAAGATCAATGTAGTAAGTATTTTTGTGTGTTCCATTGTATTGAATTGTTGAGAGACAAATGGTTGTGTGTCAACTGACATTGGATCTTTGAAGATACTGGTGGTAGGGATATGCACAGATATCTGTGTGCTAGATTTTGTGGCCTCTACATTATCTGCAAGAAATCGTGGTTTTCTCCCCCCTCTTGAGGATGTCGTGGTGTACTCCTGTGGTTGTGCGACATATGATATTCCAGTTCATGTTGCAAGAAACACCAAAGAAGTTATAGCCCATCCACAGGTACTTGCATTTGATAATCCCATGGTTTGCATTTAATGATCTTGTAGACATGCTTATATGTTTATTTATTTACTTATTTTGATTCACTATAATCTGTGCTTGCCCCTCAATCAAGAAGAATGAGTTGGTTTTCCCTTTTGACACACATTGTTGACATGGAAGGTTTTTCCTAAAAGATTTATTAATACTGAGGTAGAACAGTTCTTTGTCCTTCTATTTCTGATGTGAACTCCTATGTTGGATTTTGCATTATGTTTATTGCTTCAGCCATTGAATTATACGTGCAATGGTTGTGGGACTTAGAGATGTTTTGACTTTTATTTATAATTAGATGTCATGCAGTTTTATCTAAGATAGCCTGCTGCTTAGGTGGACATAAGGTGCCTTGGTCCATGTGAGTCAATAAATGTGGGCCTTCTTGACCCAAAATGAGGTGAGCTCCTGCTTCCCAGGAAGCCACTAACCCTAGGAGGTTGTTCATGGCCTAGGGGAGTTGGAGAAGGGTAATTCATCATTTTCTTTTCCCTTTAATAAGGGGAAATGTAATTTTCTGTTGAAGTTTTACTTGTCTAAACCTTGAAGAAACACAAAGGGACCTCTTAATTCCAGTTAATATTATTTTTATAACCCATTAGGATTCTGATTTTGCGTCAAGGGTCTTTTTGGGGTTTAATAATTTTGACTTTGTCAGCGTCCCTTTTGCATTGACCCTGTTGGTTTTGAGAAGCTCCTTGACTTCAACAGGGGTGCGATGGCAATGTCCTGATTTTATTTCAATAAGATAATTCTGACATGTCACTTAAAAAAGATAAACATTTTTATTCCATTATCAGGGATAAATTTCTTGAAATTCTTGAGATTTATGTAAGCATAAGGGGTATGAGAATGTGATATTGAGGCTTAAATTTCTGGAACAAGTGTGCACTATGACATTTGCTTTCTTGAAAATCCCTTGGGTTGTTTCCAAAAATATGGTTTTTTTTGGTAACTCAGAATTATGATTTTTCAAAGAGAATAAAAACTTAACACATTCTGTGTTCTGGAATGATAAATAGTTGTCAATTGTCCTATATTTTTTCCCGATACAACCCATAACAGATTAAGTATTACAGTTACAATGTAGCAGCAAATATATATATATATATAAGGATGCACTTTATTAAAGAAACTGAACAAACTAGAAACAACAAAACAAAAACAGCAAAATAAACCATCTAAAATTCACCAGGGAGGTGAACGACGGAGAAAGAAAGAAAAGAAAAAGAGTCACTAATGACCCAAGCAGCCCAACAAAGACAATGGAACACAAACAACCTGTGCCAGAAAAGCCACAAGCAGAACGACTAGACAAAATTCCTCCAAAAAGCCACCCAACCGTCTTCGTCGAAGTCCTTGGAAATGGATATCCAATTGAAGAGATCATCATGAACCCGAGCCAGAATACGGGCATGAGAGGAGGGCTTGTCCTCAAAGATATGCAAGTTTCATTCTTTCCAAACCACCCAAGAAACAACACCGGGAAGGAGATGCCAAATAGCATTAAGAATCCCCCTCTCCTCCAAGATCCCCCATGCTGCGATGAGGTCTCTAAGGGTGCCAGGGAAAACCTAGGAAATATGGAGGCAGCCAAGGAAGAAGTCCCAAATCTTACGCACCCGACAACAATGAATGAAAAGATTGTCCACCGATTCCTCCTCGCACAAACACATGATGCATCTATTTTCCAACTTCCACCCTCTACTTTTCAAATGATTCAAGGTGAGAATTTTATCAAGGATAAAGGTCCAGAGGAAAATTTTGACCTCAAATGGAATTCCCAACTTCCAAATGCCTCTACAAGCCCAGACCAAGCGAGAGTCATTCTCCAGGCCCTCATAGAAGGATTTCGTGGAGAATTTCCCTGACTTAGACAAGATCCAAACCCTACTATCCCTTTGCCCCAAAGCTGGTCTAACCAACTCCAGACGACCCATAAGACTCATCCAAAGATCCCCCTCTCAATCATGAAGATTCCTTCTCAGAATAAGATACCAAGCCCTTGCCCCATGGAAATCAAAATTGTCCTGCATCAAGCTATCCCCATTGGACACTAGGAAGAAGAGAGCTCTATAAGCTTTCTTTAGCCGAAGATCATCACACCAACGATCATCCCAAAATCTTACATCCACCCTAGAACCTACCTGGAATCTAACAAACTTCACAAACAAGTCCTTACACCTACTAATGGACTTCCACAAACTCATCCCATGAGAAGTCTGCACAATACCAGAATCCCAAACCGAGCTGGCACCATACTTAGAAGTGATTACCTTCCTCCATAGGCTCTCACGCTCCTCCCCAAATCTCCACAGCCACTTCCCCAAAAGGGCTTGGTTTTGAATATGAATATTCTAATACCAAGGCCCCCAACTTTCATAGGAGCACAAACACCCTTCCAAAAAATCAAATGATACTTTATGTTCTCCATAAAATCATTCCACAAAAAATTCCTAAAGCTAGCTTCTATCTTTTTTACCTCTTGAGACCGGGATTGTGAATAAGGACAAGTAATATATAGGGATACTCGCCAAAGTGCTCTTTACGAGAGTTAACCTTCCCCCTTTGGATAACAAGGAAGCCTTCCAAGAATTCAATCTAGCTCCAGTGCACTCTAAAACTGGATTCCAAATCGCTTTAGACTTAAATTTAGCACCTAAAGGAAGCCCAAGATAAGACGAAGGTAAGGCCCCAACTTTACAACCTAGAATGTTGGCCAAACTAGTAGTGAAAGCAACCTCTTCCACGCTAAACATCTCACTTTTGGCCAAATTAACCTTAAGCCCAGACACAACTTCAAAACACCTTAAAATGCATCTAAGATATCCCACTTACCTGATTTCCGCCTCACAAAATATCATAGTATTATCCGCATATTGTAAATGGGAAATGGAGAGGCCATCACTCCCAATAACAAAACCGTAAAAAAACCCTTCAGCCTTTTTGATCATCCTGCTTAAGGCCTCCGTCACCAATATTAACAAAAAGGGAGAGAAAGGATCTCCTTGTCTCAAACCCCTCAAACTTCTAAAAAAACCTTTCAATACACCATTAATTAGAATCGAGAAAGACACCAAGTAGATGCATGAATTCATCCAGACATGCCATTTACCACCAAAGCCCATCTGTCACCAATATTACAGTTCAAGAATTGCAGCATTGGTGTTTTTATTAATTAGAATAAAGAAGGGAATGGAGAAGCAGCCCCTAAGAAAATGGACAATAGGAGAAAAGACAAAGGAAGAAGATTACAGAGAAGTGCACATCATACTGAGTCGTTAATTATTGCATCCCATCTATCCCTGAGATCTGTGACTTTAAGTTCTTTGAAGTTTCTGTGAACCAAAGCCCACAGTAATATTGTCTCATATATTCTGTGGATTACCCTGTCCTTTGTGGCATACAAATCCTCAAGAATCCTTCCATTTTTCTCTTTCTGTAAGGAGATACATATAGTATTACAGTTCACAACTGCAACATTAACATCATTTGAATTTTTTAATTTTTTAATTTATTTTTGTTAAAATCATTCGAACTTAATTTGAAGTTCATCTTTTTTATAGAACCCTATTACTTGCCTCGTTGTTTGTTCTTTTGTGTTAGTTAAATTCTTCAACGTACCCTCGGTATTCACTAACATGTGCAGTTCTTCAGTCTCTTTCAACATTAGGCACAAGCCCTACTTGCTTGTACAGCAATTACCACATTTCTTCCAATATAAAAGTTCAGAAGGGATAACCCTTCTTTTTTAATTAAGTTTATATATATATATATCTGTGTGTGTGTGTGTGTGTGTGTTTTTAATTCTCACCTTGTTTCCATCGCAGGAGTTAATGCATCATGTTGGGCTGTACTTGGCCAAAGGAAGGGGAGCCAAGGTGGTACAGGAAGTGTCATTAGGTCCACTGAAGAAGACATGATCCACCACCAAGTCTAACTGTGATTGCCGCCTTTATGTCCATGCTAACATTTAGGGATGGATCACATTAAAGTTTAAAGAAATCAAAAATAGCTTAGTTTGCCATTAAATTTTATGTAGCATAGCCTTTCAGTTAAGTTTAGACCAAAGGATGGCATTTGATTATATGGTAGTATTCCAGTTGAAGTAATCATTTGCAATGCATGCTATAACTGTTGCCCATCTGAGAATTGGGCCATGAATTAAACGCTCAGGCCAATATGATACAGATTTTACCTCTTTTGATTGATTACGTAGCTCTTTATGTGATTAGCTTTGTGATTGATGACATCTTCACTTAAACTTGAGAACTTGCTTCTTGTAGGTGGTTGTTGCCAGTCCTTGGTCCCATATTTACATTTAAATTCACCAAGTCCAAGACAATGGAAAATCAAATGAATAGGGGCTTGTGTTGGATACTTCTAGAACATGAAAGGTCTTACTTCAAATCCATCAAATCTAAAGATTGGACCATAGAGGGATGGTGCAGCAGGATATGAAGAAGGTGCATGCAACCAGGGGAGTTGGTTTCCTTTTGTTCAATGAAGCCCATCAAGTAACTGTAAGGCCAAAAGTTGACCCTAGAGTGGCCTTATTCTCTTCCAAGTTCCATAGATGCCCCTGAAATTCATCAATATCCGACCCTAGTCTTTTTATCAGAGCAGCATGAGAAGAGATTTCCTAGCTGATGAATATCATCAGATCTCCACCAGTTCATTCACAGTGGGAGATGACTAAGAGTTCATCCCAAAGTGTTCCCCATATTAACTCCCATTGGAGTCTCTTTGTCTCAAGTTGTGAACTTGTTTCTCCAACTTCTTCAAATTTAGACCTGAACCCGTTGATTCCCTTTCATCAGTTAGTTCTGTCCAATTCATCAATGAAAAATCCATTCTTGATGGTCTCCAACTTTTCATGGGCATCCTTGATCTGCTAATTCTCTATTCTTGCCTCTTCAGCTGATTGCTTGTTTCTCCTGCAACTGCACCAATGCCTCCTGGCATGATTTCAGTGGCAGCCATCATCAGAATGCGTAGCTTGTCACCCTTGATGACTGTCCCCGCAGCAAATTCCTCTTGCATGGTCCAAGATCTTTTAAATTCCCAGTACTGACCAAGCCTGCTCTCATGTGAGCTCTTGAATTTTCCTCAAGTCTGTAGGGCCAAGATCCCTTTCAGAAGTCTAACGATCACTTCATACGACTCACTTTGCTCATACATGGACTAGTAGTGTTAGTATTAGTAGTAGGAGATGCAATAGTTCTTTAGTATTGCACTTTTTTGTGGGTACTGTAGAGGGATCCTTTGCTTCTTCCCTTCCTATAGAATCTTCAGAACCTTCGGGGTATTTGGCTTAGGGCTTCAGGCAAGCCCTTGGGGAGTTTACTGGTACAGGGGGTGGGAATGAAGATTTTCAGAGAACAATCTTCATTCCCTTCGTCCAATGCAAACTGAGTTTGCTTGGGGAAAACTGTGGTAATGGTGTTGGTACTTTGTAACTTTCCTCATATGTGGTTGTACTTCTCGGACAGGGCTCCTATGCCTGTTAAGATTCTTCCACAGTTTATTGAGTTCAAGACTCTTCCTGGTGTACATTTCTCTCCTATTGGCAAAGGAGTGTCCATCCTCTTCAGGAGCATCAAAGTTACTGTTCTTATTTATATTATAACAAATGACAAGGGCTATTAAGTAAATAGCATTGTTTACTGAAAGGGACAATCAGTGGAGAAAAAAAAAAGCTTTTTGTTCCCAATTCAGTGGACTCAGGCGGCAGTGAATTGTAGTATCAAGAAAATGTGCTGCTCAAATTATAAGTTTACCTCTTTGGGAAGATGCCAGCTTGCTAAGTTGGTAAAGTCTGTGGGTGTTGCACCACAGACCTGGGTTCAAAACCCGTCTTCACCTGTAATTATCAATAAAATAAAATAAAAAATTTACCTCTTCAGTCTGGTTTTTTTCTTTTTTAGGTTTTCCTTCTATATTTTTCCCAGCCATTATGCTGCATTTGGTGGCTACCTGGAATGAAACCAATCATTTTGATTTGTTATAGCATCTGAACTTCATCCAAAATGGACTCATCTCATTTATTACCAATATATGAATAAATAACAGAAATGTTTTCATCTTGTAGAAACTTTATGATGAACTTATTTCTTATTTTTACTATAAAAAGAAAAAGCATTACTGCTTATAGATGAATCCATCTTGTGGCATCACCTTATGCATACAAATGCCATGGGAATTCCAAAATAAATTATTTGATTCCAGGTGGCAACCTAATGCATCAATAAATGAATTATTGGCATCCTTTGTTTCACCCAAATCAATTACCATGATGTGTCTAGACAGGTTTTTTATAGCTATGATAGGAAATCTGAATTCACCTGGAAGTGGCAAGAAGAAAGAAAACAGAGCTATACCCCATCACCAATTTGTTCAATCAACTATTTCCAAGAACCAACATATATAAGATGAGAAGATGGGAAGAGTCAATTAATTCTCATGCACCTGAAGAACATCAAATGCCTTGCAGAAGGAAAAGAAGGGAGAAACTTATGGGTTACTCAGCTGTTGTATAATAATTGTTTTCACACGATATAAAGTCATCTTCTTCTCACAAACCATGGGGAATGAAATTATTTAAACTTGTTATTTCATAGCGTTGGAATCCATAAATTAAATTATCTAAAATGGAGGGAATATTATTAATAATAATAAAAATTAGAAATGAGTAAGTTCTCTCTTAAAACCTTAAAATGATCTCATTCTTACTAAGTTTGTGTCCACACACATACTCATGTATTTGCGCTAATTCGTGATGGACTCTTCTCAAAAAATGCTAAACTATATGAATTAATTTCATTTTCACATGGTTTATTCACACCCACTTATCAAAGCAAGTGTTTCTTTTCTTTTCTTTTTTATTTTTTTGGTAAATAAGGAACTATATATATAAACTAAGAAGCTTCACCCAAAGAAAACAAAACTGCGGAAAGCTGAGGCCTTTGATGAAGATATCTGCAGTCTGGTCTTTGGGGGAGATGAATCAGATATCATGTAAATGATTTACAACCCATTCACATACAAAGTGATAGTTGATCTCAACATGTTAAGTGCGTGCATGAAAGATGGGATTGCAAGTAAGATATGTTGCACCACGGCTATCACACCAAAGTACAGGGGGAGGGGAAGTGGATAGGCCAAGTTATGTAAGGAGAGACTGAATGCACATGAACTCTGCTGTAGCAATATCTAGGCCACGATATTCAGCCTCAATATTGCAGCGAGAAACAGTCTTTTGCTTATGGGTACTCCAAGAGATCAGATTAGGAACCAGAAAAATACAATAGCCACTAGTAGGCCTATGATCATCTGGGAAACCGGCCCAATTGGCATTAAAGAATGCACTCAAGGTGAAGGAAGGCGAGGACTTGAGATGAATGTCATAGTGACAGGCATGCTTGAGCTAACAAAGTATCCTTTTGACAGCAATCCACTAATCTTGTTGATAATAAATTCAATATCAAGCTGAGTGAGAGTGAGATACTAAAAAGCACCAATGGTACTCCGATAAAGAGTAGGATCAGTGAACCGAGAACTTATGAACTTAGAAAGTTTAGTCTGACTGAGTAGGAGTGTGCAGTGGCTTGGCACCATCTTTCATGGCAATGCACAAAAGGTCGAATGTATACTTCCGTTGGAGGAGAAATAAGCTAATAGGAGTGCAATGAGCTTCAATCCCAAGGAAATGGTGTAGTGAGTTAAGGTCTTTAATGGAAAAGTGGGTTGTAGTTGATGAATTATGTTGAGTATATTGTTAATTCCATATAAAAAAGAAGTACTTAATGAAATTTGTACTAGGGTTCAATTAGAATGTAATGACAATAGTGTGATTGTAAGTCCAAGTCAAAAGTATTTGTAATTCCAAGCAAAAGTCAAGACACTACATAGAAAGGATCTGGAACTGATAAAGAAGAGACACATGCCTCAAAAGAAGCCAAGAGATGTATCAAGAACAAAGACATGAACATCACCATGTCATCCTTCAGAGCTTCACAAGTATAGTAAGGTAAAATGGAAGGTACGGGTGTGAGTGTGTTTGACCAAACCAAGACTAGATTGGTTTAGGAGACCACCTTTAACTTAGAAAAGTAAAAATCCCACAAAATATGTCTTATTATACTTAATTTAATCCATATAAGTTAAAGGACCAAAAACAAGTGTTCTATGAGGTGTAGAGCAAGACCCAAGAATCTATGACATGTTTCTTGGCAAAAATGACCAATACAAGCTCTATAGGACTTCCTGGATCAATCCCAGAAAACCCTGGATCGATCTAGAAATGAAAAGGTTTTGGTCTATGCATTCTGGGCATCTGCGATCAATCCCATAAAAGACTGGATCGATCCCAAGTCCTAGGAACAAAAAAATCTCATTGATTTTTATGCGAAATCTTTCCAAAATTGTGAGATTTCGTTATCGTTATGCACAAGGATGATTAGGGTTCTTCAATCCTCTATAAAAGGGGACAAAACCCTTAAGAAAATTAATGCTTTCATAAAGTTTACACAAATCTATTGTTGCAATCAATTGGCATACGTTTTAAGGTTTATTATTTGGTGAAAAAGAAGAGTTTAACTTCGTATTCAATTGTGGAAGTGTTTACCCTTGATCCTTCGCTCATTATTGAAGCTCGAATCATTTAAGGATTGTGAGTTACGGTTTCAAACCTCAAACACCGCCAAAAGATTTGTGATCTAGAGTCGAAAAGTGGTAATCTTGATTACACTTAAGTCTCTGGGGCTTGCTATGCATCATAGGCATATTTCCTCACATATTAAACATATTAAATTCAAATTTAATTGATATATCTTCCTTTGTAGAGGCCATTAATCAAACATAAATTTTTCTCACTCACATTTATCTTTAAGGATTCATTGAGTGTGCACACCATAGTTATACACGCATAGCAAGAGGCATTTTGTATTTTGAATTATATTAAAATCCACCTTACATAGAAGCATTCATTGAGGATTTGAAATCCTATCTCTATTATTACTTTTTGTGATTCTCTTATCCGGAGACACCCAAGGAAGAAGAGTCCTTGTTGGAGACACAAAGGATTGAATTGTGTACTTGTCGGAGACACTAAGTATGTTGTATTATATTATTTAATTTTCCTTTAATGATCTTGTAATCATTAATAAAAATTAAAGTGTGCTTTTAGATAGTGGACGTAGGCCTGGATTTGGCCGAACCACTATAAATATTGTCTTATAGGTGGTTGTGTATTATCTCTGGTGATTTGTCTATCTTGCTTAGTTTCATTTAATTGATTCACATTGCACCTCAAAGCACACACACATTCTCTTGTGTTTGCAAAAGGATATAAATATATATATATATATATATATATATACATATATATCCTTGAACTTCATTGAATACAATTGAAAGAATAGGTGAACAATTTAAGTGTTCCTTTAAAATTTTAAAAGAATTTGACATAATCCTATTCACTCATCCCCTCTAGGATTAACAGACCTTAAATATAGAATTTCAATAGAGCCTTAATACCTTCCAAATGAGAGCCACTATCAATAATATCATCAACGTAGAAAAGAATATAGCTAGTAAACTGAGGAGTCCATTTAATGAATAAAGATGCATAAACTTTGTATCCCATAAAACCAACTTGATGGAGAAACATGCTAAATCGATGATATCAGGCTTGGGGTGTTTTTTTAACCCATAGAAGGATTTTTGGAGACGCCAAACATGATGTGGAAATTAAGGATTAGGAAGCCATGGGGTTGCTTAACATATACTTTTATATCAACAATGCTATGAAAAAAAGGGTTCTAAACATCAAGTTGATGAAGAAGCCAGTAATTGGAGACGATAATACTGAGAACAATGTGAATCATGCAAATCTTAATTACAGGACTAAAGGTCTCACCATAATCAATTCTCTCTCATTGATTAAAGCCCTTGGCAACAAGGAGGGCTTTGTATTGATCAATGAAGTCATCATGCTTTTATTTTAACTTGAAAATTCATTTACTACCAACCACATTCATATGAGGATGGTAAGAAACCAAGGTTCATGTTCCATTACAGAGCAAAATATTAATTTTGACATCCATAGCATGTTGCCAATTAAAATCATTGTTGGCTTGAGAAAAGCAAGTGGGATCCTCGTTGAGATCATCGGACAATAGATGCTTTGTGGCAATAAAGGCATTATGTTTGAAGATGCTAAATTTTTTACCGGTTACCATGGGGTGAGAATTTTTTATCAGAGGTTAAGGTGGAACGGTCACAAAGGATTTGGGTTCAATGAGTAAGGGAAAATATAGGGGGAAGGGGGAGGATTAGTCAATTGAGGCAGAGGTTGGGGAATCATGGGTGGCATATTAGGGGGAATAGAGAAAGGGGGAGTGAGAAAGTAGGAGGGAGAGTGACTAACCATGCATGGGGAAGAATGAAGTTTTATTTATGTAAATAGGAAGGTTTCTTTATCGAATACCACATGCAGAGAAATGTAGATCCAATTGATAGGTAAAGGGAGACATTTGTATCCTTTATGGGAGAGTTGCATCCAAGAAAGACACAGGGAAGAGAGTGAGGTGCAAACTTGTGAGCATTATAAGGATGAAGTGATAGAAAACATAAGCATCCAAAGACACATAACTGATTGTAGTCAAGAATGATGGTGAAATGGAGTTTAAGCAGAGACTTGTTAGAAGTGATGCGAAAAGGAACACGATTGACTAAGTAATAAGTAGTCTGAAGAGCATCAACCTAATAAATGTATGGAACGAAGGTACTGGTCATAAGGAAAAGTCCAGTTTCAATAGTGTGCTTATTGCGGCATTCTACGTGGCCATTTTGTTGGGGAGTATGTGGACAGGAAAATCAATGAGGAATTAATTCCTTGTGATGCCAAATTATCTTTGAACTTTATAAATTCACCATCGTTATCCAACTAAAAAAGTCTTATTGTGATGGTTAAGAAGGTTCTCGATTTTAGTTTTAAAAAAGATGAATACCTTAAGAACATCCAAGCGATGAGAAAGTGAAAAATTTTATACAAACCATTTAAAAGCACCCATGAAAAGAAAATAATTATGAAAACCACCATGAGAAACAAACAGAGTAGTGCCCTAAATATCAAAAACAATGAATTGTAAAGGTTCATGACAAACGAAGGTAGTAGAAACAAAAGGAATCTTATGATTCTTGATTATCTAACAAGAACTACAAAAACTAGTAGTTTTTACTTGAAACTAGAAGAGAATAAGTTGTAACAACATTGTTGATAGTTTGCATCATAGGGTGACCTAGGCGGTGATGCCAAGTATCCAACAAGATATACTCACCAATGAGGGCAGAAGGAGGGAAGAGAGGATGAGGAGGGGCATGTCCTCGTTTAAGATAGTAGAGACCTCTTTTATTCGGCCCATGAATAAGAACTTTCCCCTTAAAATGATCCTTAATCACAAAATAAGAATGAAATTATAAATAAATAAAAAAATACATTATTATCAGTAGTAAAGTGGGAAACAAAAAGTAGATTCGTGGTTATTTGAGGGACATAAAGAATATTTTTGAGAAGAAATGTGCAATGAAAATAGGAAAAGTGGGCATATCAATATGGGAGATGGGAAGATTAGAGTCATTACCGACAGGACCACTGTATTCAGATCGGAGATGAAGGTTGCTTAAATCTAAGGTGACATGATTAGTAGCTCCACTATCTGGGTACCAATTCAAGTAATAAAAAGCAAGTGGGGTAGGGGTATATCCAGTAGTGGCAAACTAATGTGGCAACACAACAATAGTAGGTGACTAAAAGATGGAATCAAAGTGAAATCAACCACAGAGGATTGGGTGCCCCTAACATGTCCCCTGCATGCAAGGGGCACACATCACATCAAGAAGTGATTTACACCTTCCCCTAAAAAGTGAATCACTTTTTGAAGTGATATGTCCCTTACATGCAAGGGGCAAGTTAGGGGAATTTTAGGTGGGGGCACTAAATCCCAAATAAAAATCAGTACATACTTTTCAAGTGGTTATTGCATCGGCATAGTTGACAATGGCCCTAGGATGGATGGATAGCTAATAGAAGACGTTGTCCCTGATGACCATGTCTACGATTGCGAGACTAATATGGCTTACCACAAGTAGAAGTCAGGGTTTCCAGAGAATAATGTCGAGTGGTATTGATGTTAGCCACGGGAGCTGAAATAAGGATAACATATTAAGCATTTAGGCACATCTCATAGGAAAGCAAATGAGCTTGGAAATCATCCATGGACAAGTCTGGCACAGTGGCCATGAGTGATGTGATGATGACATCATAAGAAAAATTGATGTCATTTAATATGCATTGTTGTACATCAGAGTCAAGTATAGACTGTCCAAAAGCAGCAAGAGAGCCAAAAACTTGCTTTGCCTACTAGAAATAGTCAACCATGGGATTACTTCTTTTGCACAAAGTTTGGAACTCCCGACAAAGTTGCACAAGATGGGCACAGGATCGATACACAAGCAATTGTTCCATGGAGAGCCAAACCTCTCTTGAGGAGGTGAGACCAATAACCTATTAAAGGACGGTCTCATGAATCGAGGAGAGCATCCATCCAATAAGTATTTGGTCTTTCTTTTGCCAAGCCTTGTAGGCAAGATATCAATCTATTAAGAAGGGAGTGATGGGGAAGTGATGAGACCCATCAACAAACCCTTCTAGGTCATAGCCTACTTTGAGCATAGGGCTAAAGTACATGCACCAAAGAAGATAATTTTGGTGATCTAATTTAATGGAAATGAGGTGGTGGATAGGGATGGTCTGAAGTGTGGTAGAAGGGAGCAAAAGAGATTAGGCAAGTGGGGTGACAGGTAGCAAATTTGGAGAGTGAACGGAGTTAGGGCTCAAGTTAGCCATGAGAGGTGACAGCATTTGGGGACACTGAAGAGAAGAAGCTGGAGAGCTCACATAGATCACCCAAATGAGAGGGAAGACCATAGAGGAGGAAGGATCAAAGCTAGGCTGATACCATGTAAATTGTGTAATTCTCTTCTCAAGTTTCTATGACAGAGATATATTGTATTTATAGAGATTTATAAGGATTTACAAATAGAATATTTTTATCTACAATAATATTTGAAATTATAATAAAAAATAATTGTGTGAGACACGGTTTCCATAGAGGGATTCGTGTGACACAGTGTTTCCATATTATGGAGAATACTATAATTGAGTAAGACACGGTTTACATAAAAGGATCTGTGTGACACACGATTTCCATAATATAGAGGTGTGTGACACATTGTTTCCATTATATAGAGGATCCCGTAATCAAGTGGGACATGGTTTCTACAGAAGGATTTGTGTGAGACATGGTTTCCATAATATGGAGGATTCTTGGAGAAGTATCCTTATTTATAGGATACATTTTTCATATTCTCTAAGTCTATTTCACAAGAAGAGCTTTATTAAAAGCATGAAAG
The DNA here is from genome assembly GCA_025762735.1 of Platanus orientalis. Classification (NCBI taxonomy): domain Eukaryota; kingdom Viridiplantae; phylum Streptophyta; class Magnoliopsida; order Proteales; family Platanaceae; genus Platanus; species Platanus orientalis. The sequence goes on from JAOXJP010211395.1 coordinate 17,736, forward strand.
TCATTAAGACCAAGACCTCCCTTAGTTTTTTTATTTATTTTATACAATCCCAATTGATTATTTTTCTTTCATTGTCCTCGCTTCCCCACCAAAACTTCCTTTGAATAAAATTAATTGCATTATAAATAGACTTAAGAAGAATGAAATATGACATAGCATAGGATGATATTGTAGACATAACATATTTAAGAAGGATTTTCTTCACCGTAAAAGAGCAACTTCCCTTTCCACTCTTAGAATCTTTACCTAGCTTTCTCCTTGATATAGGAGAAGAAGGAGATCTTGTTGTTGCATATTGAATTAGGCAAACCCAAGTAGGACCCTTTAGTTCTTGAAGGTCTAATTTTAAGAGAGTTTTGGATCATCTTTAAAACAATCTAGGAGTCCTAGAACTAAAGATTATGTCAAGATTTCTCATTATTAACCATTTGGCCCAATGCCTCATTGAATTCCTAAAATCATTCTTTAATGTGGTCAACTCCAAACATGTTAATTCTGAAAAATATGTAATATTTGTTTGCAAAAAGCAAATGCAAATTTGATGGGATTGATGGTTTGATCTTTATGCCCTTAATCTTACCATCCTTTTCTCCCACAACAAGTAGCAAAAAGACCTTCCATACATAACAAGAATAAGAAATGGAAGATAGGATCCCCTTGTCTAAGACCACGAGAAAGGATAATAGGAGAGCCAAGAGACCCATTAATTAATATTAGGAAACAAAAACTCATGCATTCCTTTATCCACTTCCCCCAATTCTCATTAAAACCAATCTTCTTCTCATCTCGATGATGAGAAGTCATTCCACTATATCATAGGTCTTACTCATCATATCAATTTTAATAGCAAAATGATGATTATGACATTATACTTCTTTAGAAATCTGAGAACCTTATGTGCTACAATAATGTTATCATAAATCTAACAACCTTTAACAAAGCATTTTGGTGAGGAGATATAATCTCATGATAGATCATATTCAGCCTATTAGGTATCATTTTTTAGATGATTTTATAAAAAAAAAACATTACAAAGGTTAATAGGCCGGAATTGGGAGATGTTTCATAAGATTTGGTTTTAATGATTAAAGCAATGAAAGTTTGATTAATCTGAGTGAGGGAAGTCTCATTATTAAAATTTTATTTAGTAGCAGTTATGATATTTTTGCCATCAATGGGTTAGAATTCTTGATAAAAGCTATCCTGCAAGCCATCAACCCTTGGAGCTTTTAATTTTCCAAGTTTGAAAGCAACATCTTTAATCTTCCCCTCAAATTAGGTCTCTAAGAAAGATTATGATTCATTTGATAGAGTGAAGTACCATTGGCTTGCAATTCTCTAGATTGTATCCTCAGAAGAGTGTTGAGATTTATACAAGTTGGAGAGGAATTGGAGGAAATATGGTAAATTTTTTCATGGCCTCTAACCCAATTGCCTTGTTCATCTTTGAGAATAACAATTTTTTTTCCTAGCTCTTCTATTCATGGTAGTTTTTTTCCTAGCTCTTCTATTCATAGTAGTCAAATGTTAAAATTTAATATTTCTATCACCCAATTTTAACCAACCCTGGCTTTTTGAGCCCACATCTCACAATTTCTTAATAAATCATTCATATCATTTTCAGTTTTCCTGATAAAATTGATATTGCTCTCAAAAGGATAGGAATCTCTAAGGTGTTCAAGAACTCTTCTGCATTCGGTCATTTTCTCCTCTTAAGTTACCAAAGACATTCTTATTCCCCTTCTTTAAAATAGGAGGGAGATGAAACATTAATCTATTCCTAACCTAACAGACTTTGCCCTTGAGCTTTCTATCTTCCCACTCTCTAGACATCGAGTCCTTGCAACCTGGATGTTCAGACCATATCCATTCGAACCTTAAAGGCCAAGGTCTGAATTTTCCTTCAAGCATGTATCAAGAATGATAGGATTGTGATCAGAGCCTTGAGACATATAATTTTCAATGTAAGCTTTCAGGCATATAATCCTTTACTCCCCATTAGCAATTCCTCTATGAAGTCTCTCCTTGATACGGCCACTCCCACTCTACTTATTCACCCAAGTAAAAGGAGGGCCAACATGACCTTCTTCCCATACCGTGCACAAATCCATTTTGTTCGTGAACTTGACACAAAAGCATCCATTTTCAATCCGGTCAATTTGCACTTTTTCTTTCCAGCTCCAAGCTTTTGTCATCACCTTATTGAAAATGTTAGGGTTTCGAGCCTTATCTGACAGAGGCTTCCCAATCACACAGAAGTTCCATTGACTCTAGTTTTCTTCTTGGCACTCAGTTCCAGTGCCACCTCTGGTTCAAACATCCAAAGATCTTGTAGTGATCGAAGAAGGCTTTCACCAATATCAATGGCATTATCTTTTGTCAAGACCTCCCTATTATCATCCATTATGTCCATAGATTAGGAAACGAATAAACACTCAAGCAGAAGCATCAAAGAAACTAAATCACCAAAAAGCTAACTCTAACCTCAGATCAAACGATCGAAGAAAAGCATCCCATACCTACACATGACGGGAAAATAGCACATCCCAGCAAGCTAAAACTCAGAGGGGAATTACTTAAACCAGTCCAGTCCAGTCCAGTCCAGCATATCAAAGCGGGTGTTTCTGACCAAGTCAAAGCCACTAGTCTTTTGAACAATTGATGCTGCTCTTCTCAATTTCACACGAGGTGGAGCTTTGATTAACACTTTTGATGGAGCTTTGATTTACACTTTTGATGGAACTATGTGTGAAGAGAAAAAAACAAAAGGTTACAACTTTTCCTTTCTTTTGTTCTTTCTTAAAAACATATCTACGTTGAGTGGAGAAGAAGAAATACTCGTCTGCCAAAGGTGGTATGGATGAAGCAACGGTGGAAAATTTAAACCTAATTTTAAGATGCCCTTTTGATACTCTCAGCCTATATCTGATATTAGAGGGAGGCACATGCTTGTTTTATGTATGAGAGAGAGAGAAAGAAAGAGAGTGCCTTATCTTTTGATATTTGATATGATTTATTATTGGTATTTTTTGGTTAAATGATTTGTTGTTATGTTGTTAGTGATATTGCATTGCTTGGGATACAAGATTTTGTGATGGCAAACTTCATAAAGACATTCTCTCTCACTGAGTTTTATGTCAAGGTGTTTATGAACCAGTGTCACCTACTCGGTTGGCTAGGTAGTAACGTAGGTTGCAAAAATTCAATATCTTAATTTAATCTTGCTTTAAATTTTATTTTTGAGAAATGATATCTGCAATCACCCTCTCTCTCTCCTTTATACTTTCTATCCCTCCTATTATTCTCTTCTTATCATCCTTTAGTTAAGACAACCTATTCAGCAATCCCCTCTTATCTGCTTTTTTTACTTCTTTGCCCTCTATATTTAGAATCTGTTTTGTTTTGTTTTTTTTTTTTTTTTCTTCCTTTCCACTTTTTTTATTCTTCCAAACAACTCCCCCTCTTTTTTTTTTCTTTTTGCACAGTTTATGAACCAATCTGTGGATTGCAAACCGGTTTAACCCATACACAATTGGCAAATTGGAAGGCAGGTGTAGAAGACCAATGGTGCAGCACATAAAGCTAAAGAAGAAACAAAAAAAATGGTGCAGTGGCTGTGTTAAAGAAACAGAGCAATGGGGCAGCACTAGATTTCAATTTGCAATCCAATTTGCCAGTTGGGTTGCTGCCAAAAGCATGGGGTTCACCCAACGCCCAGCAGTACCACATATCAGGACCTAATGAATGAAGGCTGATGGGTCCCAACAAGTTGGGACTACCTGCTTTGTTAAACTTCTCATGTTTGTCAGGACTCACCGTACTTGACAATCATCTCTCACCCCACTATCTCCCCTGGATTTCCGCTCATCACAATGAGTGAACATAAACCCAGCAAGAGATCCAATCGACATGTACTTCATAGACATTTCCTCGGGGGAAAAAAAAATAAAACAAGGGCATAAACAAATAGCAGACAAAGAGGAAGACCCATGATATATCAACGCAGAAGAGAGAACAGTAACTAGACAGCTTGGTCCTTTGATGTTATAGACAAAACAAAGGTATTCTTTTTACAGTGGTACTAAGTTAAAGCATGATATGCTTTCCATATTTACAGAGGTACTATATACATTAAAGAATTTGCACATTATGAATACCCCTTCCATCTCTCAAGCCTCAATATGTCCCTAATTCTGGAAGGAGGAGAAGAAGAAGGGCAAGATGCAGCGGCAGAAAACAAATAACAAAATGGGTCCTATCTTTCCTAGTCATCTCTAGATCAAAGAAGCAAGAAGAGGTCTGGAACACTGAAATCGTCATCCCTTTACCTCCTCTTTCCCTGCTTTCTTTTCCTTCGTCTGCTCCCATAAACATCTTCTTTCACAAAACTGAATGATGTTAACTTCCAGATCAACAGAAGTTGATCTATTCAGTTACTAAGCTGACCTGATAAGCTGTTTCCCCCGCCCCTTTCTTTCTTTACGTTTTCTTTTCTTTTCTTTTCTTTTCTTTATAATCTGAAAACAAGTAGGTTCTCAAATTGAATAGAAAAAAGCATTCTAGTAAGGGCCAAGCTGACAATCCTGAACCTCAGTTGTTCTGGAGAGTAGTGAACAATTGTTCGAAAAAATTCTTGCCATCTGCACATTAGAACCAAAACAAAGAAAACGACTCAGAACAGACAACAAATCCTTAGCTTCTTTCTTCTTTTTTTTAATGAAACATATTAAAACTTAAAGAGACAACAACTCAAGAAGATAAAACAGAAAGATGTCATCAAGAAACCAGTCAATAGTAATAAATAATTATAATGGCCATAACATCCCACACTATACAAATAATTATCTATATTTTGTTAGTATGATTTTATTTCATTTCAACTCAACCATGTCTGATGCAAGAATTCAGAATTTGAAGGGCAGAGTCAATCAGAATATAAAGGAACTGAAAGAAAGAAAAAAAAATACTATTAAAATGTCTGTTGATGATGAAAGGGAGCTTAGACAGGAACCAACCTTCTTGTGTTTGAGCTTGTAAACCAAAGCAATTTTGAAAACATAACAGCACAAACCCAGATATCAGTATATCACAACCACAATTAACACCCTTTCCCCTGGCTTCTAGATAGGAATTGCATGACAGCAGATTGATAAGAAATAGCCAAATGGCCACTACATAGCTAATTGTTGGCAAATTAATCAAGCAGAGATAAAATCTACATAGAAGTTGGGAAGGTAACAACGAAAATTACAAGAATTAAACTGATATTTCCCAAAACCAACCCAACCCAAATGCATTGCCTCACATCCATTCCAGAACATCAAACAATAATAGTACAGTATAAGTAACAAAAGTAAAACAGTCTTACAGGCAAATACAGCAGTGATCGTAATAACAACAAAGGCAACATTGATACAAGTATCATGTGAATATATAGAATTAAAGTAACCAAAACAACTGATGAGTCTTTGCCCATCAAAGTTTACAGTGTTTTACAACAAAAAAGAACTCATCCCTAAGATTTTGATTTCCACCGAATTTCACAAAATTCTCATGAAACTCTGCAATTTTAATCAATCTATCTCATGAAATAGAAAACAAAGATAAAATGGGGTTTTGTTAAAAGACCCATGTTAAAAAAAATGGTAGAGGACTATTTCATACTAAACAAGCAATGAACTTCATATGAAAAGTAAGAACCATGCTGACTACAAAAATTGCAGAGAAAAAGAAAGGGCCTTTACCAGCAGAATACTCATTAGGAAGGCTTCCAATGGCACCCAAAAGCTGGTTCTTCGGATTGTCCACTAGCTCCTTCCGACCACGTCCATAGCAGGGAACCAGTACAGCAAAACTGGCCTCTGTTTCATCATCACTCAGGAAATCATGGGCATGAGGCTCCAGCCACCCAATCGACCAATCCGAATCATCCGATTCAGATCCGGACAAACACCCACCATCTGATGGCACCAACACAACATCAAATTCCCTGTCGATTCTCCTCTCTTCCCGACTGTGCCATTTCCGCCTAACCCTTCTCGGCGAGGAGTGCATCTTACCCCCATTAACTAAAGGAAATTTAACTGTATCTGGTTCTCGCATACCTAAACCCAAATCCAATGAAGAATTTGACGAAGACCCAGATGAAACAGTGGGTTCGTTATCTTTTCCGCCCCATAACCAGCAAGAAAATTGAGTGAAGGCCACAGCCATTCTTCCTCTGGGAAAGTATCGCCCCGATTCAGAGTCCATAACAGCAAAAATTAGTTCTACTGATGGAAGAAGACTCCAAGAGCAAAGATTTGCAGGGTAAAATGCGGATATTTCAGTTTATTTGGAGCAAAAGTATTGAAAGCCGAAAAGAGGAAATTTGTGTAGTTTCCCTGTTGCAGAAAACACTAAATGAGAAACTTAATCGGGTGGAAAATTCTAAACAACAGAAGGTAAGATAATAATCAATCAAAGAAAAGATGAAATTGATTGCAAAAAGACAAAAGATAAACTGTTAATCACCAACTTGAACATCAGTAGCATCTATAACTAGAAAACTCTAAGCTTTCCATAGATTTCGGAATGATTCAACAAAACAAACAATAAGATCTCACCCAAAAAATCTGCAATATTGTTTATTACAACTAAAGAAAACCCTTTTCTTACTGAATCAGGCAAAACGGTTTTTACCTTAAATAGAACTTCTTTAAAAGCTAAACAAGCAAATGGAACTTAAGCAAAAGAAACCCAAACCCAACTAAAGACTACCAGAATCCATAATCCAACCCCTCTTCCCCCAAAAAAACATAATAAATCGAACCCCTACAAAAATTAATCTTTAAAATCAACATATACTCCTCAAATCACCCCCAAAATCATCGGAAACCCAAGTATCGGAAACACTAATTCTTTCCATATAAAAACTTCGAATCAGAAACGAAGATCCGATGCGAAAAATTACAGGATCGTTTACCCAAAATTGAGATTAATCGAGCTTCATTAAGACTAGGAGATCATCTGCTTCTCAAATCCCCCCCAAAAAAATACTTTTTGTCATGAAAATCTGAAATTTCAATCGCAAGGATCTAAGACACAAACCCTTTTATCTCCGCTCTCCGTCTTTTCTTTGAGACGAGAGACCACAGATGACAGCTCGTCGGCTTCTGTATTTATCTCTGCGATTTTGGACTCTATCGAAGCCCAACGAACGGTTGATATCGAATCATGCTCTTCCTCCACCGTCCGATGCCGTCGATCGTTCTAATTGATCATCCAATCATCGAACTAGGATAATTAATTGGAATGCAAATACTATTATTTTATTAAAATAAAATCGTCAACTACTGATACCTTCTGCATCTGCGAGCCCCATATAAGCCGTTGGTTTGAATGTTCTTTTTGGAAAAAAATTCGAATCGGACGGTTTCAAAGGAGGTTCGCACATGCAAACGAGCGTAATTTATCGGGATTCTTTAGAAGATCTCTGCCGAGGGTAAGAGGCTAAAGATACGGATTTGCTGACGTTTTCTTTCATCATCGCAATCATTGAGTGCGCGTGTGGGGTGCAATAATGCCACGTGTATGGCACAGACAGCCTTGAGTTTCATTCTCACTGAATGGGTTCGAATCATCTCCAGTTTTAATGGAGAGATATCACGCCAATACTTACCCTGCATGTGGCACGTTGTGGGATGTTTTAACTTATTTACTATAATACCCTTTTTAATTCATTTGTATTTATTTAGATGCCCTTTATCAAGTGATGTGTCATGCTTTGATTGGTACTGGCGGGAAATTGATCCAACCCCTTAAAATTTCATTTTACGTGGGATATTGAGAATTTAGATCACCTAGTCCAGCTTGTCCATAGCCACATATCAAATGAAAAGGGAGTGCATGAGTGAGAAAGTTTGGATCACCTAGTCCACCTGAAGTAACATGTCAAATGATAATACATGCATGAGTAAGAAAGTTTGGATCATCTAGGATGATATCCTTGGGTTGATATCCTCCACGACCCTAAATATTTATGCCGGGCTAGAGCCACCAATCATGGGGTGCTGTGTGGTGTCAGGTACTGACAAAAGTG
>JAOXJP010211396.1:0-11869 GCA_025762735.1 Platanus orientalis
GAGCTCGGGGGTGTAGTGATCAATTTTGGGGGTGCCAATAGCTTCTCCCATAAAACAAAGCATTGAAGAGGCGTTAGCCTCAATCGACTAAAACATAACGAACAGCGAGAGAGAGGGAGAGAAGAAGAAAAAGAAAACCCTAAGAAATAGGGGAAAAACGAAAAGGAAGAATAGATTGAAGGTCTGTGCATCTTTTGTGAGAGCATCATTCTATTGAACGGTAAGTGGTCCTCTATTTCTCATGTTTATGGTAGGGCTTTTATAAATTTGTAAAATAAAATTAGTATTTCTTCATTTTTTTAGGGTTTTAATTATATTGTATGTTCTTGCTTTTGTTGTGAGGGTTTAGGATGTAGAAATGATTACACCAAGTTAGATTTAGAATTAGATTTAGAAATAGGGAGTTTAGGGGTTCTTAGACTTAAATAGGAAGTATCATACTAGAGGGTTGGGCCTTTACAATTAGAAAATTAGTTATAATGTTTAGTAGTGGATTAAATACATGTCATTTATTCTCTATTGCATAATATAGAACTATGTATTTATCTATGTGTATGCTTCTTTGTTAGAAATGCATAAATTACTTAAATGTTGAATGGCTTATGTTGATTGGAATGTTTTCAAGATGTATAGATATTATTATGAGAAAAAAACATTAATGTTTGTATTATATTGTTGATAATAGTTGACATTTTTGTAATGCACAATAAATGCATAGCATTGCATGGCATATTTATGTATGTTTTTGGTTGAGCATAAGAGAGAGGGTCACTTCCTTATAACGAGCATAAAAGAGAAAGAGTCGCTTCCCTATAAAGAACATAAAAGAAATAGGGTCACTTCCCTATAAAGAACATAAAAAGAAAAGGAAAAGAAAAGAAAAGAAGGATGTGAGTGAAATTGCATTTACATGCATCTATTATTATTCTTGATTTTGTATTGATATGATATATATTTATTTAGACAATATGAATTGTTTTCTACTACATATGGCTTACTTATTGTTGTGGTATCGACTCAGGGTGTCTAATTAGAGTCATGGATTAGAGCCTTGTGAGAAGCCACTTTGTGCTTAATATCCAAGGTTAGGACTAGTGATTCAACCACTTGGTGCAAGTGGCCAAGGGTTAGGACTGTCTCCTATTTACCCTATATTAGCACCTGAGTTGCGAGACTAGCACAAGTAAGGACCTATACTTTACACAGTGCATTCATTGCATATCATTTCTAGACATCAGCATGATAAATCTTTATCAAATGTATTTTATTGGATTAATTAAATATTATTCATTTATCTTGTTTTTCCTTACTATAAACTTGTAGAAGATTGAATTAACTTGTTGGGTTTTCCCCAAGCTCACCATACCATTTATTCCCCACAGATTGTGAGTCATCCTATCGTCATGAAGAGCAAGATCCTGCAACTTGAAAGCCCACATACACAGCCAGGTTCACAAGTAGATATGGTATTTTGTGGTTTAGTTGTAGATAAACTAGATTAGAGTCTTACGTTGTACAGTTTTGACTCTAAATATCCCACCTGTGGGATAGATGATATTTTGTACTGAATTTCAGTTCATATATAATGGAATCATTTTGATTTAGTTATGCTCATGGCTACCATTTTATAGTTTTTATCATGTTGTATGGATTCGGGAATTCTTCCTAATGAGTCCAATTACACAGTTACGTTGTCATATGTTGTATTTTTTTGCAGGTGTCATGTGATTAAAAGTTCAACACATTAGGATCCGATGCCTTGGTGAGGTCTAGGTTTCAGGGTATTACAAAAACATCCGCTTTAATTTTTCCATCAGTCTCCATCTCCCTACACACATCAAGCAATCAAGATGTCAGGATGATCTCATGACCCTCGTGGATTTCAAGCCGTGGCATCGTCCAAATCGATTCTCTCCCAACATCGTCTAGAATCAAGAGAAATTTCTTCTCCTTCTTTATTCTCTCAAGTAGTCGAACTGTTGCGGTCTTCTTGCTTTCTCCTATTCTTCCCTCCAAGTTCAATCTCTCAAAAATTTGGGTCTGGATCTTTTTCAAGTCGAAGTCCTTGGACACCGTGACCCATATGACAATAGTAAAAAGTTTTGTTGAGGAAGAGTTTGTCCCCAGCTTATTGTTCAAGTTCTGTATTAGAGTTGTCTTTCCAACTCCTCCCATCCCCCAAATCCCAAAGCTTCTTACTGCATCGTCCTTCAAAAGATCCAGAACCTTGGATAAGTTTTTGGATGCCGTTGTTTGACCTTCAATAGTAGGTCCCTGGATAGGTTCGACGACTTTCACTGCATAATTCACGGCCTCCATTCCCTCAGGGAAATGGCCATGATTATTAATTTGTTTTACCTCTTCTAGCTTCTCCTCTACTTCTTTGCTCAGCCTATAACGCAGACTGCAATTTAAACAACACCCGTGAAGATTTTCTCCATTAGATGTAACATCTGCTAGTATCAAATTCACTCCCATCTCAATCTCTTCAGCCTCGCCCAGCCATTTTGTGACAAGGGGCTTCGGTGATCTTCCATCTTTCTCTGCCAATTTAATCGCTTCTTTGATTCTTTTGATCCTTCAGAATTTTCATCTCCTTTTCAAGTGCGTTGATGTTTGATTGGAATTTGATGATCTTCCAAACTTTGAAGAAAAGAGGATAACATATATGTCGACCAGCATCGATCACAATTGTACTCAAGAGTGAAACCTCAAGAGTGAAACCAGGGCGTCCATCGCCAGTGAATCAGATGTTACCAAGATATGATATGGTTATAAGAAACAGAGTATTAGCGTTTTGGTATTAAGACAGAGCTTGAGAAATGAAATTGGAAATAGCTAACAGTAAAAAGAATAGATACAATTATTGGGGTTAAGGAATAGGAGACCACGATATAATTAAGATTAATAACATCCCATATTTCCATATCAAAGACTCCACTTTAATGCTTTATTAAAAAAAAAAAAACACTTAAAAAAAATAAAAGACTCCACCTTAATTCATTATTTAAAATAAAAATTAAAAAAAGGACTCTACTTTAATGCTTTACCAGCTGATGAACCCGTGTGAATTTGCACAGGAATGTAGTTAAAGTTGTATTTGTTTATGACTTGATGTGTGAAACTAATGTTCAACATTAGTAATATGATTTAAATTGTACATAAAAGAAAGTAATTAATAAAAATTAAAAATTACATACTTAAATGTATACATAGGTCATAGCCCGGTCATGCTATTTGCAGATTGCAAATTCATAGCTCTTCTTTGGCATGGATTTTGTGTACGTACACAAAATCCATACATAATACATGGGTAATGTAGGGGTTTGAGAACACTCACGTCAGCATTGAAAAGTGATTTATATTTTTTGTGACTTATATTTATCATTTTTCAATGCTATTCCAGGCCCTGCACATGCATTGTGCATAGATTCTGTGTGTATAGAATCCGGAGTGCTCTTTAATGGATCCATTTTCTACTATGACTGTGTGAGATAGCAGAAAATGGATTTCAGGCTATGGAGCTATGTAAAGAGGATAACATATATGTCGACCGGCATCAATTACAATTGTACTCGAGTGAAACCAGGGCATCCATCGCTAGTGAATCAGATGTTACCAAGATATGATATTGTTCTAAGAAACAAAGTATAGCGCTTTGGTATTGACACAGAGGTTGAGAAATGAAATTGGAAATAGCTAACAATAAAGAACAAGAGATACAATTGTTTCTGGGGTTAAGGTGTAGGTGACCACGATATAATTAAGGTTAATGACATCCCATATTTCCATATCAAAGACTCCATTCTTGGCTGCCCTCACTGGCGCCTTGTTGGTGAGCCTTTGGGCTCTTCTTAGTGAATGATAATTAGTGTTTACCAAATAAGCAAAAAAAAAACTCCACTTTAATACTTTATCAAAAAAATAAAAAATAAAAGACTCCATTTTAAGAGCGCGATGGTAGTGGAACCAGAGGATACGGTTCCTAAAGTAGAGGGTTTTTTTTATTTTTTTGGATAAAGCCTTTTAAGAACCATTCTTAATGACTCCACTTTAATACGGCTCATAAGGGACTCCACTTTAATGCTTTGAAAAAAAAACTCCACTCAATGATTTGTGAAAATTTAAAAAAAAAAAAACTCCTCTTTAATGCTTTATTTAAGAAAAAAAACTCCACTTTAATTATTTATTCAAAAAATAAAAACTCCATTTTAATGGATGGTGAATTCAAAGCTTTTCAATTAGGGCAGGTGATTAAGTGTAGTAAATTTTGACAAGTGGTGGGTGATTAAGTGTAGCTTTTTGCAATTTGAAGAAAAAAAATACCAAAAACAAAAAAAAAAACAAAAACAATATGTTCATTTGTGTCTCCTCACCATAAGCTGACACGTTATGGGTTTTTGAATTTGGTGCTTCTTAAATAAGGAGAAAATGTTCATTCAAACACTTTTTTATGATTTTAACACTAAACCCCATTTTTGTGGGGACCTATTTTCCCTTGAAAAACTGTTTTTATAGTTTTAACCCTTGACATCTCGCCTTTTGTGTATAGGGGCATGGGGAACATACTGTTTTGGGTGCAACAGATCGTTTTCCCAAAAAAAAAAACCATGTTAAAAGACAAAAAAATAATAATCATGTTTTCTCCTACAAAAAACTACAGCAAAATTTGCTACATCTTATCTTTGTCTTTCAATTAGAGCCGAGGAAACATATTCTAGAGAAACTATATGAGAGGATAATCATGCTGTCAAATTAGAGCTAGCATGGGGATCATGCCAATATAGTGGGTGTTTAATGGGGATGGTCCAACCATGAATTTGATGCAATGCATTCAATTCACCTTGGATTTGTTTCTAGAGAGACAATCAATACATGCTTGGACTACCATCGTTGAATCAAATTCTACCCTACTCTTTCAATAGTGATGTACCTTTCTTAACCATTAGATTTGGTTGAAAGGGGATTCTTGCTAATACAACGCCGGGTGTCCGCGTTCAATGGATTTTTATTTGACTCCTTTGCGCTGTGTTCAACTCAACAAAGCCTTGTAATCAATTTTGCCATTCTACTCCATATAGTTTTGAATGTACCACTTGAAGACGATGCAAAACCAAAGAGATTACAGAGAAGAGAAAGCAAGAAGAGCAAGTAGACAAAGAGAAATGAGGAAGACAAAGTTGGCAGAGCAGGTACCCGACGTTCTATTTATACAAATTCATTGACTCTGATTTTACACATCACTTTCTTGATAGCAACCGCAACTATAGTTGCAACCGTTTACATAACTTCCTAACAACCTTCTTTCGTTTACATGTATAACAGCTAATGCATCCACGTGTACTCTTATCATCTCCCTCAAGTTGAAGGGGAAAACTAAGCTACACTTGATCGAACCATAGAAAACTTTGGCAGCATAAGGGCTTTGGGAGTATGTTGGCCTGTTGTGCTTTTAAAGGAACATAACACACCGATAGACCTCTTTGAAGTAGCTTTTTTCTAATGAAATGGCAGTCTTTATGTGTTTTGTTCGTGTGTGAAACACAGGATAAGACGCCAATGCGATTGCGAATTTACTATCGCACCAAATAACTGGTACCCAGATATAGGAAGATGTAACTCTCGTATTAGCATGGCAAGTGTCATGGGTCCATAGCACTTGGAAAAAATTTCACTTTCTAGTATGCAGCACCATGTGTCGGTACTAAGTGAGCCTTGACTTAGCTCACAGCCTTACCCAAGAGAAGAGACCGTAAGTCCAAGTCTAACCCCCAAAGCCTACTCCAAGCACCCCAAGACATGTTAGCTAAAGACTTTAGAACAGTGCACAGACTAAGTAGAGAACCCACACTGTTTGTACAACCCACACACACTGCTTACACACAAAACACAATTTTAGCTTAAAGGCTACTGCCCGTTTTATTGCTTTACTATTAAAGGACTTGTTCTCACACCCAATGTCTGTTCCAATGACAAGGTGGTTGGTCTTTAAATAGGCCAGCAATACATCCTTTAAGATAGGTTCATAGGCCCTCTCATATGTATCCAAAAACTGATCCAGAACTGGTTCGGGCATTTCTTCGAACACCTGGCAGGTATGGCACCCGAGCCACCCTTGCTGCCCCATTACCTGTGCACATGGTGTCCACTGAGCTTGTCCACCTGTCCCATGTCTCCCTTGGCTGCCTTGTTGGTTGCTCCCAAGCCAAGTCCATGTGCTGCCCAAGCCAAGCTCAGCATGTCACATGGGCCACTTTGCCAAAAGTCATACTTTACTATGTCAACTGCCCCATATCCAAGTCATAGCCATATCACACCTCATGCCATGCGCCCCACACTGTTGTGCCATAATCAAGCCATGTGAGCCACCTGCCCCATTGACCTTTCCATGCACCTTACCATCAGGCCACCTGCACCCCACCTCCAAGCCATGCGCCCCACCATCAGGCCACTCAGGCATGGGCCCACAACTGAATCAACCATTGAGCCACATCAGGCCATGCGACCTCAGCACATGCCCATGTCCCAACACATGCACACAGCCTAGCGCCACGGGCCCAAGCTTGCATGCCGCACCCGCACACCATCGTGCCACCTAGCCCACATCCACATGTTGTGCGCGTTGTGCTCGCCCAGTCTCCACGCATCCATGTGCATGTGCTGTGCTCGCCTTGCCGCCATGCCCGCACGCTTTGTGGCCCAAGTAGCTGCACACGGCCTCACCCCCGCCACGTCAAGCCACTAGCGTTTATACGCCTGGTGCCCAGCCGCGCGCGCGCCTGATGTGGAGGGCTGTCTGGGAGTTGTGCTGCCTGTGCGCCCACCTATCTCAGGGCCTGCCTGTGCGCCCACCTACCTCGGGGCCATGTCCTGAGCGCCCATGCACGCCCATGCGGTTGCTATGCGCCCATGTGTGCGTGCCTAGCTGCCTCACTTGCTTAGGCATGAGGCACGGGCCTGAGCCACGCACTCCCAGCACCTCTGCCTTGGGCCTGTGCCGCGCATGCCCAGCTCCTGTGCCATGGGCCTTGGTGCCTGATACTGTTGTTGGGTGCCCCCTTTGGGCCTCTGTTTGGCCTTGGCCTGTGCCAGGCTGCTGGGCCAGCTGCCCATGCGCAGCCTGGGTTAGCATGTGCTACATGCTACTCCCTTGTTGTTGTCATGTCATGGGGCTGCCTGGGCCACCCGCCCATGCACAGCCCATGCCCACCACGTCTCTAGCAGTGCTCCGAGGCTGCATGTCACCATTGTCCAGGCTACTAGGCCACCTGCCCATGCCCGTCTACTTGCATCATTCCTCGAAGGCCAGATGTCTGGGTCTACTTACCCACGCCCATCGGCCATCGCACAGTCCCCTCCTTAGACTATATTTAGACCTGTGCCAAGCCAGGTCTTGGGGTGCTAACAATAAGGTAGTATAACTCAGTCATGACAGAAGCTAGTGCATAGTACTCAGCCTCCATGGGCGAGGAGAAACTGTTGCCTGCTTCTTTGAAGTCCATAAAATGGGATTATTCCGTAGATACACACAATGACTAGTAGTAGACTTGCGATCATATAGGTCTCCCGCCCAATCGGCGAAGTAACCTTGTAACGTTAAAGAGTCTGGTTTATAGAGTAGACTCAATTGCTTAGTGTCAGCCAGATAATGTAAGATTTGCTTAAGTGCTTGAAAGTGTGAGAGACACGGTCGATGCATGTATTGACAGGAGGTGTTAACCGCATAGGTTAGGTCTGGTCTAGTAATCGTAACATATTGTAAAGCCCCAACAAGGCTTCTATAGAAATGGGGGTCTTGATATAACCGATCATCTTGACTCTATTATTTTTTACAGTAGCAGGAATAGAGCTCGAATGACAAGAGGCCGTTCCTACTTTCAGAAGCAGCTTGGTGATATAGGATTGTTGAGAGAGCAAAATACCGAATGAATGACACATAATGTTGATTCCAAAAAACTGTTTAAGAGGACCAAGTAAGCGCATGGTGAACTAAGAATTCAAATCATGAAGTAGCTTTGTGATAACACTTGATGTCATAAATATACACTAACAAAATGTTGACTGTAGTCTTTGTGTGTCTGATAGACAAGGAGTTATCACAGCGGCTCATCCGGAAACCTTGAGATATAAGAAACGTAGTGAGATGAGAATACCATGCCTTTTGGGTTTGACGCAAACCATATATTACCTTCTTCAAGGAACAAACATAAGTGGGTACTATATGAATTTTCTCAGTAGTATGATCGTGAAGAAACGTGTTTTTGGCATCTAGTTGATATATCTATTGAGTCAGTGCCTTGATTCCATATAGTGTATGACACAAATACCAAAAGAGAAATGTCTCTTGTTTAGAAGTTATCTTTTGCAAGACTTTTGACACGTTTAGGGTTTCATTTTGTTTGTATATAAATATATTATTCTATATTAAGTTTTTTGATAGAATAGAAAAAAGACTTTGAAAGAGACAATGCATTTGGCTTTTGGTGAGTTTTCTTTGGGTTTTGCTTAGAGTTATCCTTAGGTTTTGAGAATTTGGAATTCGTACGTATTGTACTCTCCTTTATTCTTTATATTAATGAAGTTATTATTTGTCTTTACCCGTAGATGTAGGTAAGTTTGTCGAATCACGTTAAATATTATCTCTTGTGTGATTGTTCTTTACCGTTTTACGTTTTCTCGTTTTCTTTCTATACATTACATACTTGAATCTGATCCATGTTTCTTTCCATTGTACTGTTTTGGCACAATAATATCTTCCAAGAAAAATGCAAAGTTAGGGATATTACCAATCGAACCGTTATCATTTTGATAACAGGGTTGAAAGTGTCTTAAAAATTGTGGCCATGTTATTGGCTATACCCGTTTGCAATCAGCCTAGCTTTATGCCGAACAATGTGACGGAGCGGAATAGCAAGGAGAAGAACACATCTCCTTTGTTTGGAAAAAAAAACCTAAACTTCACCAAAGAAGAGAAAACTCGTACTAAAACTTTTATTAATGAAAAACTGAATTGCCTTGAAGGCTACAATGCTTTAAATAGAGGAAAAGAAACCCTAATTCGTGTTAGACACGGAATTAGCCTAATTTGGTAAATTTTACTAAAAATAGTAAAAATGAGTTACTAACAAAATCAAATACTACTACTACTAGGAAACATCCCAGAACAAACGGGATCTTATTTGAACTTCTAAATAGAAAGTTATAGCGAAAACGAAATTCACTAAAAATAACAAAAACGCTAATTTGAGGGCCAAACAAAGGAATTTATGTGAAAAGTGGCGGTGCTCACGGCGAAACAGTGAATTATGATCCTCGTGAAATTTCGCTTAAGCTCACCAAATTTCACACAATTCCGATATCGGGGTTTATGATTTCTACTAGACCTTTTCCTTTTCTTGTGTGTAACTCTCGTGATTTCTACTAGAGCCTTTTTCTTTTCTTGTGTGTAACTCACAAAACTTCTTGTGAGTTCTGTTCTACAGCAGGGTACGGACACATCAGCACTGAAAAGTGATAAGTGCCCCCCCCAAAAAGTGCAATTCACTTTTAAGCACTGATGTGTCAGCCCCTCTAGTGCAGTTTTCACAGTTCTCATGAGATTCGTTCTCACATAATCCAAGCCCCATCCTGGCGGGTATCTGTCATCGGAACATCTCCAGCAACGTCTGAGCAATTATACCAGCAGCCGCAACAAGTGAGTCCGTAAGAGTGGACTTCCTGCCAATTTTTTTTTATTGTTTAGAATGATAATACCATCAGAACATCAACAAGGCGTACAAAAGATAAAACATTTAAAAAAAATGCTTGCTTAAATTATGCATATGTATACAGGCATGCACTTTAAATTTAACAAACTGACAGATTTGACATATATTAAAAGCTGTAACTTCAGCAGGATCTAAACATTTCAAAGTAACCTTGGAAACATAAAAGCAGAGGGGTGACACAAAGTCATGATACAAATTTTTTTTACCTCAAATGAAGTACCAAAACCATCCATCATAGAAACAATGTTTCAAACCAGATACAAATTAATTCTGACCATACAAAAGATTTTGAGTTCTAAACTGGTTGGGACCACTTGATCAGGTCAAGTATGTATAGGTCTCCTAAATGAAGTCCATTAAAGGATAAGGAGCCAATAGAAGAGCAGCTTCTTCCCTTTCTCCCCCCTAACACAAGTATCCCATAACACACATGTGGCACTGCACATTATTGAAAAAAAATGACAAAAAGAAAATCAGAAGTAGTCGCCATGGACATATCATACCATGATCCACATGAGCGATCAGAGACATGTTACGGATATTATGTTTCAAATCCATTATCCTTCTAAGTTCCTCTGCTGTAAACTTCACCTGCACAGATTAAAAACATTTCATCATCAAAGGCTGAAAAAGAGAGATTTTGAAAGAAGAAATCCAACAAACACATTTAAGAATAGTAATCTTACCACCTTGACTGCTATTAAGAACTAGCACAGAGAGTATCCTGCAAAGTTTAAAAAGAATTAATCAGTTAGCTGGTCACCAATACAATCAACCGCCATGGTTATGCCAACAAATAAACAACTTAACACTAGAAAGTAACTGATCACCAAAAAGTAGTCAATTAGACTTCAACAAAATAATCTCTCGTCAAGCCGGAATACAGACATCTACATTCTGTATAAGCAGCCGTTGGAAACTGCAAGCATAAGGACTAAAGAAGAAAAAAAAAAGTGCATATAAAAGGCTATTCTATTTCGAACTACATATAATTTTTTTTTTTTTCTTTCGTGAGCAAACACAGAATTAGAGTTGAACCACACAGCCATGTATAGATCAGAAACTGATCAAGTGGTAAACATGTATTTCACACTCACATGTAGAGCTCTATGTTGCTGACATCTGGATTTCTAATATGTTATTATGAGAGTCCAAAAAACATTAAATGATGACATCTAGATTTTTTTGACACTACCACAGATCATGAAGCTATAAATCCAGGCTGGTAATTATAATAGAACAAATACAAACTTCCAATGCAGAACAATGATCCTACTTCATAAACCTGGATGTATACATCCACATCCTGGACTAAAAATGGCACAAAATAAATGATAAAGGGTCAAAGTAGCAGCAATCACTTAGATTAAAAAAAAAACAAAAAATGAGGTCTATTATTTTATCACAATGCAACTTAAAACAATTATATTAAAGCACAAAACAACAAATAACTTTGATTTTAGTACCGAACTTCCAAGTTTGGTGTAAACTCAATCAAAATAAACCAACTTTTCTACTCAGACTTGTTTCTTATATAAGAAATTTGATCATTAATCCGATACATGCTTCATAAACATCATATTTAATTATTGGTGTCAACCGAATGGATCCAGATCCTTTATAAACATAAAACAGGTCCAACCTCCAACTCCTAAGAAATGCATGTACATCATAGATGACTAATTGATGCGAACCTAAACCGACACGCTTTGAGACCCAACAAACAATATGGGAATATTTGTCTAAGAAAACTAAAATTCAGATTTTTGATAAAAACCCCCTACCCAATGTTTATAAATGAAACGCGAACCGAAGGTATAAAGTAACAAACCCCGACCGAATGATTATAATTGAATCACGAATTGACGGTATAAAGTTTGAACGTCACAAAGAAGAATCCTTGATAAGTTCACAAGTTCTTTGAAGAACCAATAGAAGAAACAAACCTCACGTTTTCTTTTTGATTTCTATTCAATGTGATTTCCATTATAAAGAGTGCATGCTATTTATAAAACATGCTATAAGGAAAAGGAAACTAACTTGGTTCCAAAATAAGAAAGTCAATCAGCCAATTAATTGGTCTAAAATTAGAAAGCAATCAC
>JAOXJP010211407.1:0-11869 GCA_025762735.1 Platanus orientalis
CCCCAATTGTTTTGATTATGTTATGATGAATTAATAATGAAGTTTTACTGGTTTTGGCTCTCACAAGTGATGCCTCTTCATCTCTTTCAAGTTTTGTGCCTAGCTTGAAATCTAGGTAGGGATTACCTTGGATCGTGGGTTGGGATTATTCACATGTACTTTTCTATTTTCTTTTTCTTCTTTATTTCTTTTTCTGTTTTTTCCATTAAAATTTCTTTAATAATACAACATAATTTTCTAGACTTTGGAAAACATCAAAATTTTCCTCCTATTTGCTCTCTTTCCTTTGACTTCTTTGAGGGATATACTATCCTCTATTAAAGACCTCAAAATGCCATTGAAAATCTATGATTTTCTGGAGTTAATTAGAGAGATTTTAAAATCCTGGGTTTTTTGGAGAAAAATTTACTTGAGAGTTGAGACTAAATTTTAAAGATTTAACCAATCAAATCAAGTCCAAATCTGATGAAAATTTGAACAAAGGACCTTTTTGTAGTTCCCTACTTGACTGTATAACTTCACAATTTTTTGACATGTGGCAGGGGTATTTTGGTAATTTTACCAAATATGCCAAAATTACGATTTAGCTCCTAGTTCGAAATTTTATTATTTTATTTCTGATTTTTTTTTTTTTTGGGTGCAACTGTTCCCCTATTGTCTTGCATCACCACGTTAGCATGACAAGACAAAAACATATAGAGGTCAACAGACATTTTTTTCAAGAAATAGTTGCATGATTTGCATCCAAGGTAATCAGTTCCATGCATTACGGTGGAGGCTCAGCTGGCTGACCTTCTTACGAAGGTAGTGGATTTTAATCGGCATCATTAAACTATTGTAAGTTGGTCTTGATAAATATACATGTTTTGCTAGAGGGGGGAGTGTTGTGATGGGCTTAAATCCTTAAGCCCATTGTGTGATTATGTAGGTTTGCTATATTTGTGTCACACACTCTAGTGAGGGTATTCTTGTCCTCACATTATATATTTTTAATAAAACATAAATTTAAACCTAGTTTGGGTTACTACACTTTCATTCTCCTAATCTCATGTTTTCTCCTCTTTTTATCTTTTCTTTGTTTATTATGGATGAAAAATAAGTTGAAGTTAAGAGATGGAAAAGATTGAAAGGAGTGAATGAGAAAGAGGAAGAAGTAGAAGACGTGAAAGAGAGAATACAATTTTGTAGAATCGTATGTGTGTATATTAGGGTATTCTACACACCATACAAAATATATATTTATAAATGATTTAGTATATCTACAGTTCTTAAAGCGTAATATATATGAGAGATTATAAATACCCTTATTATGCTGCACACTTTGGCATTTACCCACAAGCTGGTATGTAAATAGAGCACGTACCAAGCTTGGACACTTAGAATTGAAAAGTAGTATAATACAACCCTTTTGTAAACACATTTGCTAACTGTTCACTAGTCTTGACAAATGGAAGACAAATCTGACCTGACATTAGTTTATCTTTGATAAAATGGCGATCAACTTCAATGTGCTTGGTCCTATCATGCTGCACTAGATTATGAGCAATGCTAATAGCTGCCTTGTTATCACAATATAAGTTCATAGCACCCTCTACTGGAAATCCCAATTCAAAGAGCAATAATTTTAGCCAAAGTAATTCACAGACTTCATGAGCCATGGATTTATATTTAGCCTCTGCACTTGAGTGAGTAATAACACTTTGTTTCTTGCTTTGATAAGTGACCAAATTTCCTCCCACAAAGGTACAATAGCTAAAAGTGGATCTTTTATCTGACACAAAACTAGCCTAATCTGCATTTGTATAAGCTTCCACACGAAGTCTATCTCTTTTTGCAAACATTAGACTTTTTTCAGGATCACTTTTCAGATATTTCAGTATTCTGTATACAACCTCCATATAAACCAACGTAGGAGCATGCATAAATTGATTCATTACGTCCACAACAAAGGTAATGTCGAGACGTGTCAATGAGAGATAAATCATATGTCCTACCAATCTTTTGTATCTAGTGGCATCAATAAGTCTCACACCATCAGAATCATGTAGCTTTTGATTAAGGTCTATAAGAATAGTAATAAGTTTGCACCCCAGTATACCAGTTTCATTGAGAAGATCTAAGTTATATTTTCTTTGAAAACTGAAGATACCCTTTTTAGAGCGAGCAACTTCAATCCCAAGAAAATACTTTAACTGCCCAGAGTGTTTAATTTCAAATTCCTATGCCAACTGAGACTTCAAATATTTTATTTCAACTGCATCATTTCCAGTAACCACGATATCATCTACATAGACAATGAGCTGTAACAGAATGGGCATTGAAATGACCTTATGGGCAAGAAATACCCCTACCACGCTGTTGTCTGCCCTAAAACTCCTGTGTAGGACGATCATGAAGATCCCAACAGTTTTCTTTGGTGTGCAGAGCTAGACCACAGTGCTCACATCTCAACTTATCTCTGTCTTCAAGTGTGGTTACGCCACGACCACCATCACCATGACCTTGAAAGGATAAGCAGATCGATCAACAACTGGTGGTGAAGGCTGAGTCATGAGAATACGACGATCCTCTTCCTGGGACAAGTATGAGAACACCTCATCTAAAGTTGGAAGTGGATCATTTCCAATGATCTGTACTCGAATGGGCTCATAGACAGGATTTAAACTAGCCAACTACTCAAATATCCGTTTCTCCTCCAACTCTTAGGTATACAAGGTTGCATTGGCAATGCACTGTGCTTTGAAAGTTTTATTGTACTCAATCTTTTCCTAAAGACTGCGAACAGTGGAATAATATGATGCTAGAGGCTGATCACCCTGCCTCAGTTGAGAAACTCTTTGGTGCAAGTCATACGTTTTGGCTTTGTTACCTCTCTTAGAATAGGTTTTCGTAATTGAATCCCAAATAGCCTTGGCTGTAGAAAAGAACAAATAATTGTTTGAAATGCTTGGCTGCCTGGAATGAAGGAGCCAAGACATGACCATGGCATTCTCGGCCTCCCACTTAACATACGTGGGATCCTTAGATACTGACATTTTTGCATTCCCAGTTATATAAGCTCATTTTCCTTTCCTAGAGATGAACAATTTTGTAAATTGGGACCAAGCCATAAAATTTGTCCCATCCAATCTAACTGTAATAATAAGAGTGTTTGGGGATTCAGTTACTACACCACCAAGTATAACCATCTCGGCCTCTTTTGGCGAATTGGATGTCTGGCTAACTTCAGACATGGCTAAACCTGATTACCAATCACAAAAAAGGGCAAATATAGAACAATCACAAAAAAGAACACACTAGTGTAGCAAACTAACCATTAGGTGTATTAGCACATAGAGGAGCATGAGGGGATATAAGATTCAGCCACACAATATTTGATTTGGTCATAAAGGACATTCTCGAATGGTACGCGATTGTAGAGGCTCCCTTGCAACAAGATATGATCCTCACGATCAATTTCCCACACATAGGTGAGGAATCAAATCAATAGTATGAGTCGTGGGATCACCCAATCACGTTACTGGCCTGGTGGTAACAGGAATGAACCAAACTGAGATCTCTCTCTCGAATCTTAACCAAACGAATGAGGTTTGCTTATGTGTTCCTCTTAAAAAAATGACCAGTCCTTTTCGAGTAATCGCATTGAAACTCTTCCATATGAGCAGGATTAACAAAACTTCAAAAAATGAGGGTTTTTGAGTTGCAGAAGAAAACCCTTCGAAAATCACACTCAGAGGAGTCAAAAAATTCTGCAAAAATACCATAAATCACCACGATTTAGGATTTATAATCTTCGATCTCTGACACCTTTGACACATGTACGATCGACTAATATCTGCGTACGGCCTGTTGACGTCAGCCCTCAATCTATACCTTTGAGCTCTTTGACTTTTGGATACTCTCAGATTGATGCTTTGATACCAAGTTGAAGTTAAGAGATGGAAAAGATTGAGAGAAAGGAGTGAATGGTTGTTGTTAATTATCCAAATAAAAAGGAGTGAATGAGAAAGAGGAAGAAGACATGAAATAGAGAATACAATTTTGTAGAATCGTATGTGTATATTAGGGTATTCTACACAACATACATAATATATATTTATTAATGATTCAATTCATCTGCAGTCTATAAAGCACAATATATATGAGAGACATAAATACCCTTATACCCTTATTATGCTGTACAGTTCTACAAAATAACCTCAATGATGAGAAGACGTATGTATTTACCTAATTGCAAAACAAGCAAGAGTTCAAGAAGAAGAAAATTAATATTCTCTGTTGATCTACATAGAAGCAACCCTTTTTTTATACATTGTAGGGGATGCTCACTGCTCAGCACTAATAAACTCCTTTGACTCCTACTTCAGCTAGAAATTAATTAAGACCCTTAGTCAACAAATATGAAACTGAAGGCCAACTTTCCATTCCTAATTAAACTAAGACTTCAATAGGTATCTTCCACATAAGGAAATTAAAGTTAAAATAACTAAACAACCTCTTCTACTAAAAGTAAAACTATGACCTAGACAAATAGACGCAGTTGTAAAGGCACAGTTAAATCAGTCCTAGTGTCACTGCGACTTTATATTAGAAATCCAAAATAAATGGATCTTAAGCAAGTTGTAGTAAATATATTGAACTCAATGACCTACATGGAAGAAAGAGCTTTTAGTATTGCTGCATCTTGTGAGAGCTCATGGAAAGGCTTTGTGGGACCCATATGTGGGCTATGGTTAACTTTATTGGGCCTGAAGCTGTAGGTCTTCAGCCCATCAATAGGTTGATCAGCTACCTGATCCTACCATATATGAGTTGATGTTGATGAGTGGGATTGTCTTGTGGGCCAGTGGGTCTTGCTTTCAGGGGAATAGGTTGTGGTTTTGTTTTGTGGGTTGATTGTTTCCTTGTTTGGGTGGCGTATTTTTTCTTTTTTCTTGTTCTTCTTTTTACTATTTTTTTATTAAAAAATAGGGAAAAAATGATGATGATGAACTCTTAGGTGGGACAACACTAGGACAATAGTGGATGGTGGGATATCATGTATGTGCGCAGCATGTTTTGGGGCTACAATTTTAGTTGATATATACTGAATATAATTCTCCTACTTTGAATTGTTAACTGCTTCTAAAATATTTGGTTTGCTGTTTTTCTTATGCTTTTTCAGGTACATCGCCTTGACAGAGAGAGCAGTGGCCTACTTTTAATGGGAAGGACAAAAGAAAGCATCGATCGACTCCATTGGTTGTTTAGTGACATAAATAATGCTAAATCCTCGTCTAAGGTACTCATACGCCATCCTTTTAAGTCATTAGAATTTATTAAAGGAAAATATTCATTTATTCCCCTAAGATATACCTATAATTTCATTAGCTCCCTTCTAAACCAAGATTCATTTTGATAATTCCCCTCATAAAATTTTTATGATGGTTTTAGTCCTCTTTAGAATCAACACTTATAACAACTTTTTTAGTGTTTATTTTAATTTATACTAACCCTTTTCCTTTACAGTTAAATGAAACATTTTAAATATAAAAATTTTATTTAGACCATCTTTGTATTAAAATAAATTAGGTGGACCCAGAAACAAGAACATTCCACTTAGTAGGTCTTCCTGCTGTTTTGGAGGGGGGGGGGTGTCAGGGTGGGGTGTTGTTTTTAATTGGGCTGGCTGTCAGGGTTGCAAAGTTGTGGGTGCCATTCTTTTTTGAGCTTGCCTCCTTGTTATGTATGTTTCTTTTATGCTCGTGGAGTTTAATAAAATGGTTACCTATCAAGAAGATCCCTTCTTACAAATATTGTCATGATATTGACAAAAAAGTCGTAAGTTATAGCATTTTCTTACATGATTCGAGATAAATAATGTGAAGGGATTAGGGAATAAAAAAAAAATACATTACATGGATTTTCAAGATCCACCTAAGTTGATCTTTGGCTTTAAAACTCTTACTTAGGGTCCGTAGATGGGTGGTTCCCATGTTATTGCACATAGTGTGTGTGGAACTCTAGAAGATTAATAGATTTTGTGCTTTATTTATATGCAACCAGATTGTTGTTTTTAAGGCTATTATTGTCATGAACTTAATAAAGAGAAATATTAGGGGAATTATAGAAATAAAATTATTGTTTCTTGGGTATGATTGTAATTTGACATACTAGAGGGGAGATATTGCTATTATAAACATAGTTTAAGGGAAAAGTAAAATTTTCCCTTTATTAAATGGAAACTTTTAAGCAGAAAAAGCATTATATGGCATTCATACCTACAAATAATTTTGTTTAGTTGTTTATTTTAACAATATAATGTACTAATGGATCATTTAGACTTGGAATGATGCTGGTGAAGCAACAGTGCAGAGGTACTGGGCATTGGTCATAGGCTCTCCGAAAGCCAAGCATGGTTGTATACATGCCCCTCTTTCAAAGGTTTGTTGCTTGTACCTCACTTCCACATTCTTAAATCAGAAGGCTATTTGCAGAGCTTGAATGGGGTTTTAGGAATTTAATATATTTAATTTGGATGTATTTATTTATTTATTTTTTGTGATGAATTAGATTGGCTGTATCATATCTTTATTGTGTATCTTTATTTGAATGTCCCAACTGCCAATTGCCCTTGATTGCAGGTTCTTCTTAATGATGGGAAGACGGAAAGGGTCATCCTGGCTCATCCCTCGGGTGTGGAAGCTTCTCAAGAGGCTATAACTGAATATCGAGTTCTAGGGCCTACGATAAATGGATGCACATGGATGGAGCTGTGCCCGCTTACTGGCAGGAAACATCAGGTACAATGAAATTCTGGTCAGAGGAATGCTGAGGAGACCACCCTTATTCCTTGACCTGCCTCTGTTCAGAATCAGGGCAATCCTTG
Organism: Platanus orientalis; assembly: GCA_025762735.1. Classification (NCBI taxonomy): domain Eukaryota; kingdom Viridiplantae; phylum Streptophyta; class Magnoliopsida; order Proteales; family Platanaceae; genus Platanus; species Platanus orientalis. Next base: position 6,869 of record JAOXJP010211407.1, read on the forward strand.
TGCTTGGGCTTTTCTAGGGTTTGACTTGATTCTGAATGCATTGCAGTCATGGGGCAGTTGATGGATGACGACAATCTCTTTTGTATTGCTCTAATTAATAGCTCTCACGAATATATAGTGCCAGAATTACCACCTCAACCATTATCATTTTCAATGGACTGTAACTTGGTGACGGAGAATGAGCCCCTGAATGGATAAGCATAGGCATCCACTTTGGAAGCCCAGTGGTAAAAAGATTTGAAAATATGTCTGTCAACAATTCCTACGACTCTACTGTGCCTGAGGTTGGAGTCATAATTGAGCCTCTAACTGTGGCCTTAAATTGTGCTCCTAGAGGCTCAAAAACTGACTGCCATATACAGGTTTTTTGCTGATCGGCCTTGGAGGGCTACATGACCAGTCAGCAGTTTTTTTTTTTTTTTTGGCTATTCAACCCCATAGATTACAAGATAATAAATAAGATATGTACACAAATACAAAGGAAGCTGACCCTTGGCCCCAACAGGACCCAAAAACCCAAAAAACCTGAAGCAATATAATTACATAATTTACATCATTCATATAATATGCCCCGATCCCTCTCTCAACTATCTCATAGACTAAAATTCTTTGTTGGTGAGATCCTGAAAACACTTTGGTTTTCCTGTAGACTTTTAATGCTGGTTCTGCATTCTAATCCAAAAAAAAAAAAAAGCGCCCCGGTTCTGCATTGTTTTGGAATGATCTATTGTTCCGTTAGATGGATCAGCAAACAGTAGCAGGGATCATCGGCCATAGGACTTTGCCTTTGCGACTCAATCCTGCCTTCCATCCTTCCACCAATTATTTCAAGTCGAGGCACCACCCATGGAAACTGGAGTTCTTTAGCTGTTCATATAGCTTTAATGGATCTTATGGCGGTCAATATTGTAGACTAATTTTGTTTCTACTAATTTTATAGAAGTTTTAATTAGAAGTATGTTGTACTTGGGGATATAGACCTAGGTACCTTATTTTTTTTTTTTTTATAAGAATAGAATGATGTAGGAACTATCAAGAGCAAAGGAACATGCACAAGAGACTCTACTAGTCATGTGATTGAAATAAGAAAGGATTATTCAACTAAAGATGAGGTAATATTAGGAGAGAGATAATAAATCAGAATAAAAGAAAGCAAGATAATCGTAATTGTTGGGGTGAAAATTAGTGAAAGAATTCTAAATTCCAATTATGGAAATTAAGTTAAGTGGTCAATTTAAATTATAAATAGAATATCCAGCTATTTACCATTGAGCCATGGGATGCTAATAGGCATAGGAAACTAGTTTAATGTTAAACAAATAAGAAAAGCTGATTTAGGGATGATAGGGGATTGGCTATTCGGCTGTAGTATGAAAGAAAATGTAAGAGATGGATGAATATAAATTTCAGCAAATAATAAATTAAAGATTAAGAGAAAAAGAAGAGAAGACAAGGGATAGGATAAACTGAATGAGACCAGCACCACAGGACTATAGGAATCTACACCTAGAGGCTCTTGAAAGCATCAACACCTTCAAGAGGTGAAGGATTTGGAATCAGTACCAAATCATAGAAGAGCATAAACTCTTCTCCATTCACTATTGTTGAAAAAGCTCAATTACATTCCTTTATATAAATCTACCCACGTTCAACATTCAATTTGACCATTTTTCTGATTCAAATTGACTCCTAACTCTGATTTGAATTTGGGCTTCGCAACCCATTTCTACTACAATTAGGACCTGTTCTATGTGTAACAAATCAACTCCCCTAAAGTGACTATTCAATTAGACCTAGAATAAATAAAACTGATAAAAAATACAATTGTGACTAAAAAAGAATTTAAGCCCAAATACAAAAAATAACTTGCAAGGAATCTTCTAGATATATTGAAAAATCTCAAATTCCAAAAGGAGTCTGGACTTCTTTTTTCTTCGTGGGTTTACTTTGATTCCTATAATCTCTCCCTGGTTTGAAAGAACTTAGACACTGGCAAGTTTAGGGATTCTTTACTTTCAGTTTTAAACAGTTGCATAGTAATAACATAGATATGTTTGACTAAGACTAATAGGGGCACGTTGCTGCATCCCATATATATTAGTAAGGTCCACTGAGGCTCCAGAGTTTGTGGGATCAAAGTAGGAAATTCTCCAGCTGCCCGCTGTGAGCCGTTAGTTTCCTGGAGAATGGTGGTACCACTGGCAGGTTGCTAATACTCTGGGGAAAACACAGGTTGATGCAGGACCAAAATTTATGTAGGGCAGAAGATAGATAAGAAAGAAATCAAGAGAGAAATTTAAATGGAATTCAATGATTTAGGAGAGGATTCAACTAAAGAAGAAACCCTGATAAAACAGGGAGCAAAATACCTCTTAGTGATGGGTGCGATTTGGTCAATATGAAGCTATGAAGCAAGTGGCTTGTCTCTTCCAATGTGAGGCTATCAGTTCAGCCGATTGGAACTCATGAAGTGCTCTACAGATTTAGATCAAAAGAAGAAAGAAAGAAAGAAAGAAGAAAGGGAAGAAGGAGAAGAAAGAAGTAGCGAGAGGAAGATACAGGAAGGAAAAAGAAGAAGAAGAAGAAGAAGAAGACTAGGGCTACAACTAATTAGGGATTTGGGAGGAAAGGTGACTAGGGCTACAACCCAGTCAACCCTAGGGTTTGTAATGTCTTCAACCAATAGAAGTATAAAGCTTCAATATATATATTTTTTCAATCCATGTCTACTTAGTACAAAACGTGCAGCCCTTTATATAGGCTCAAAACACAAAGAAAATAGCAAGAACTAAATTAGGAAGTTCTAAGTAAACTAGGTTACTCACTACCTAAGACTTTCCTAAACCCAAATTACTAAAATCTATGACTTTCTAAAAACAAAACCACTAAAACACACCCTCTTGGAGTAGCTGTCGACCATCTCTCTAGAGGGGCCCAATTTTGACTAGATGATCCACTAAAATTACAAAATTACCCTTGGCAATAATACTTTATTACAAAATACCCTTATACAATAAAACCCCCTAAGTACTCATGGCATTAATAGCTTTATTACAAGTGTACCCCAACCCCTAAGCACCTTATAAAAACCCACACTTTGCACAAGTCTTGAATCTTGCTCTCTTGTGTGGAGGAACATACATGAGCCTCTTGTGACTGTCCGCATAAAACGTGGATGCCTTCCTTGGTTTAATACTAGCCTTGCTTTCAATATAACTTCCACATTAATAGGTTTCAGGGTTATTTTTCTTCTCTGTAAAGAAATGTGTAGGTGGGCCTTTGATGCGAAACACAAAGAGACTTATGTGCCACCTCACAAGAGGGCTAGATTTAAGTGTACATGTTATGTGGGGTTATTTAGGGTCTTTTAAGGGGAGTACAACATTTTTGTGTCCATGTAATGCTAATAGTGTCAAACTTTCTGTTTTTAGAGTAATCCCGTTTTTTATGTTTAGCCAACTTTTTCAAAGGTTAAAACTTGACTTTTTGGCTTGATTTTGGTATTATTAGATAGGTTATTCAATTATTTTTCTAATGAGACCAAGATTGCACAAATCTAAGGTGATTCAAGAAAGTTATGACCAAATTACTAAGGGGTGGTCACTAAAAATGGGAATAGTATTTTTTAAGAATGTCTTAAGTTTGAATTTTTAGGAAAATAAGTTTTTAGAAAGTTTTATGTTTTTAGAAAACTTGGTTAGCAAGTTTAGAATTTTAGGAAGTTTTTAGTTTTGACAAGTTTCTAATTGATTAAGGTTGTAAGCCTATTTAAAGGCCCCTTCCCTATAATATGATAGTGAAGAATAAACAAGTTTTTGAAGATTTGGGTGTTCCTAAGGTGTGACTGTAGCCATGTTCTCCTTCTCCAAGGGTTGATGCCATCTTCTAGGCTCCCCTCTCTTTTCTTCTTCCATAGGTGTAGCCGCAAGCTCCCTCTCTCTTTAAAGGTATATCTCTATTATTTTTCTTTAACTCTTAATTTCTTCTTAAGTTTCTCTTTATTTCTATGTTATTTTTTTCTCTTTCTTTCCGTCATATTCTTCTTTTTTCTCTTGAAACCTCAATTAAAGATCCTTTGCTTTTTCTAAAATTCTATGATTTGATCCATCAAATCTTATCGTAATTTTATAAATTTTAATTGTAGAACCTTGGAACACATCAGAAACGGCCATAAAAACTTCAGAATTTTATGATGTGTCAGAGGAGCATTTTGGTAATTTTTGGATTTTTTGTCCAAAATTACGAAAATATCATTTTTGGGTCTTTTCTTCTATTTTTTGTTCTTTTGCATCCTAACCTCTTTTCTTAAATTTTATTTTCTGATTTTTTGGTTATTTGTGAGTTTAGATTCGATTATTGATTTATTTTGCTTCCACACCTTTATTTTAAATTATTTGAGTCCTTGAAAATTATTCCACATCAATTTTTGGTTTCTTTTCCCTTGTACTGCATCAGTCTTACCATTCTGAAGCATATCTATATCGTATAACTGTGATTGTCCGCGTGGGATATAGGTAGGGGTGGGCATGGGCTGGGTTTAGGCTAGGCCATGATAGGCCCAGCCTAGGCCCACCATATTAGGCATCGGGCTCAGACCCATAATTTTTTTAATATTTAGGCCCAAGCCCAGCTCTATGGGTTTCATCAGGCCTCGGGCCGGCCCATGAATTTCACAAAACATGAATGATGAGGGGTTAAGGTTTCAAATTGAGACCAACTAAATAATATAATAATGCATTACTAATTAAGCTATAAGATCTTGTTAGTTTTTAAGAGCTTAGAAAACTATATACTTGTATTCTAAGAATTATTTACTATAAAAAATTATTTTTCTCACTAAGAGTTGAACACAAGACTTTTTGCAAATTTTTAATTTTTTTTTTATAAATTGAGCTATGAATTAATAATAATTTGAAAAGACTTTTAGTCTATTTGGTAGCCACCTATAATGTAATCATTTCATTTCAAATTTCCAAGGTACTTGTAGCCATAAAGTAATGG